>QNQO01010437.1:0-65903 GCA_003290165.1 Berberis thunbergii
GTATTGCTAGAGAGGGGGTACTATTGGCCGCAGATACACACTACACCAAAAGGGCTATTTAGCTACGCCGAGCTGCCCACGGTTTCAAACCGTTGGTGTATTTGCCACGGCCAATAACCGTAGCTATACGTACCAACAGCTTAAAACCGTGGGTACAAAACAACTTGGCCACGGTTTACAACCGTTGGTAAATTGTCACGGCTAAACACCCGTGGCTAATATTAGCCATGGCTCCAAACCGTGGGCATGTTTTGCAACGGCTTACAACCGTTGCAACAAAAAAATTAGCAACGGTTATAAGCCGTGGCTAAATGTAGCAACGGTTCAGAACCGTTGCAATAAAAAACTTTAGCAACGGTTTTAAACCGTGGCGACATTTAGCAACGGCTCAAAACCGTGGTAACAAAAAAATTAGCAACGGTTCTAAACCGTAGCTAATCTAGCAACGGCTCAAAACCGTGGCTAAAAATAATTTAGCAACGGTTTTAAACCGTGGCTAAGCCTAGCAACGGCTCAGAACCGTGGCTACATGAAAAGGTGAAAAAAAAAATTGGGCGGGCTTCCCTCCTTTTGGCGCTCGACCTTCCCTCCTTTCGCAATTTCACCAAATCGATCGACTCTCCCTCCCTCGACCTGCTTCTCCCTCCATTCGATCGACTTCCATCGACCTGCTCCCTCCCTCGACTCGACTTCCCCCTGCTCCTTCTCCTTCCCTGCTCCCTCGACTTCCCTCCTCCCCTCCTTCCCTGCTCCCTCGACTTCCCTGCTCCTCCCTCGACTTCAAAATCGATCAACCACTGCATTATATATAGGTACTCTCTCTCTCTCTCTCTCTTTTCTTTTATTTATGATGAAATTAGGGTTCATCAGGTTGTACATGTGTTTTATTTAGGATGAAATTAGGGTTCGATGATTTTTTTTTTACAATGAGCATTTTGTTCGATAATTAGTATTATTGTTAAACTCCAGAATTATTTCCTTTGATGATAATTAGTATTCTTGTTAATCTCATTGCTCAATACAAGCTTTCCAACTGTATTTTGATGGTATTTTGTTGCTTCCAGAATTCTTGTATTGTTTTCAATTGTGAATGCCAAACCAATAATCCCCTGCTATAATATATGCTGCCCATGTAAGTAAGTACAACTTATGCATAAATAACTATTGATTCCTTTTGATTATATCCTATTTTAACGTTTCAAAACTGTGTTTTATAGTCTTGATGTAGCTAGGTTCCAGAGGGATGCTACCTTTTTTAATGATCAAGTCACTATAGCATAATTTTTTTTTCCGGCATTGAGCGCAATAGATTCAATCGATGATTTGATTAAAATTAGTTTTTCATATAGGTTAGTGTGAGAGGTAAGATAGCACGAAAAGCTAATGATGCTTATGTTTGGTCCCTTGCTTAAAAGATCTAAATCCCTAGCCTTCTATTTGAATTAACTATGATATTATATTATGTTGAGGTTTATTAAGAAAAAATTAGATGATGGATGGATGTTTTTCTTGGTGAATGAAAATAGGTACAACTAATAAAACAAGTATGATATGATTAAAGTCTATGATGAATATAGAAATGTACAAGTGATAGTTAGGGGGAATGCAAGTACGGATAAGTTTGGGTGTTAGTGCAGGCTGCAGGGTCAGGTACCTTGCAATGGTGACTTGATGACCACTCACCCATCCATTCATCCCAATGCTCTCCTATTAATATTCCTACCCTAGCTTATAGCCTATATGCACCAATGAAACCAAAAAAAAAAAAAAAAAAGATCGAAAAAGTCGTCGGTGATATATTTGAATTTTGATGCTGTAGAGGAAGGACTGTTGATCAGTGGTGGTGGGGTTGGTCCCCTCCTCTCCTCTCCTCCCTATCCATCTCTTACCATCTTATCTGCGTACAGGAAAAGTAGTCTTTTTTTCTGGCTCACTCGCTCACTATTCTTATTTCTTTCATTGCTTTCTTGTTTACATCATGACATATGTAGTATCTATCTTTATTTCCTTTCTTTAGTTTATAGAGAGAGGACTTTTTGGTTTTTGGTTGAGTTGCATAAATAATTGAATCACCTCCATCAGTCTTATTCTTTCATCAAACCAAAAAAGCAATGAGAGTAGAGAGAGCAATGAGAGAGACTGGGACACTAAACATGACTCAACCCCATCATCATTTATACAACTTTATTAGTCTGATATATAGTTTGGGCCGGTGGTCCCACCCCCACCACAAAACAAACGGCCGCACTTGTCCACGTACTCACAATTATAAGTCATAACATGCACCATTATCTGTCTACACAAAACCAAAACCCAACCAGACCCATCCATAACTTGCTGCTGCTCTTCTTGTTCTTGAATATCTAGTCATTTTATGAGTTTTGTTTTCTCAGAAGAAGATACAAATCCAATATTGCTTGAGAAAGAAATATATGTGATGCTTGCGAATTTTTACTTTCCTCTTCACTTGGTGCTTTAGAAGTGAAAACACCCTGATTACAGCCTTCCACATAATATTGTCTGAAGGAATAAAAGGCCACCAAATGTATATATGTATTATAAGGTTGCGAGTAGGAATTGGAGTTTATGCTTGATGAAGTTTTGTATGGTATATGCTATATGAAGTTTTATGCTTGGAGTTTTCAATACACACTACTACAAATATAGGCTTGCATAGCGCTTAAAAATAGGCTTAGATAGCGGCTTTTTAGCGCTATCTAAGCTACCGCTATGGTAGCTTAGATAGCGCTCAAAAAGCGCTATGCAAGGCACGTACTTGAATAGCGCTTCGTTAGATAGCGCTTAATAAAGCGCTATCTAAGCGTTGATTTTTTTTTTAATTAACTTCAATAGCGCCTTAGAAAGCGCTATGTAAGCGCTAATTTTTTTTTAAAATTAGCTTGAATAGCGCTTTGATGAGTGCTATTTAATTTTGTTGATTTTTTTTTAATTAGCTTCAATAGCGCTATTTAATTTCGGTGAATTTTTTTATTAACTACCATAGCGCTTTTCCGGATGAATGTCCCAAGAAGTTTACACTGTAAACTAAGAAGTTCTACAATGTAAATTAAAAAAATATTACGCAATTTAATTTTGGAAAGATTACACAGAATTGAATGAATGTCCAAGAAGTTCTACAATGTAAACTAAGTGAAGCTTTCCAACTTCATATACACTGTCTTCTAAACATGTAGCCGTGCTACAACTTTCAAAGGAAGAACAACATCATCACTGAAAATATCTCCTGATTGCTTTTCGCAAAAGCTTCCTACATTGTCTAGCTGGACACAAAGTTTCTTAACATCTTCCTCATCAACATCCATTTCATCCTCAGAATCATCGTCTATGTGAGGTAAATGATAGAGCGGTTGATACTTAATCTCAGTTGGTTCAGACTTTCACGTGCACTCCGTCCTTTGAAGTACCACTGCTACTGTTGACTGAATTGTACTCACTTGATTTTGCTTTTATGAGCTCTTCCTGCAGTAAACAAAAATGTGAATCAACTAGATATTTGCTTGAACAGATAAAAATAGATGCAAGTTGATTCTGAACAAAGCCTACCTTTAATTGACGAATCTGGTCACTAAGACCATTAACATCATCTTCTGTAATTTCATTTATAACTGGTTTATTTTGTAAGGATTTTGCTTGCAACCCAAACCTCAGGGTGCTGAGAGTTTCACCTTTGCATCTGTATTCAACAAGGAGAACTTATAGCATAGACTACAAGGAACATTGATGCAGCCTGCACAAAGAGACGCAATCAATCTCATAACAATGTCAAACACTTCTTCAAAGTAGTATTGTCCAAATATAAACTGGTTTACTAATTTAATCAAGACATTTAAGAAAATTTTGCATAATATAACATCTTTCCATATCTATGTACTTATATGTATGCAGTTTACAATCCGAAATAACAAGAAAGCCTTTTTTCAAGTGTTGTGTAGGTGGCTGGGTGGTGGAACTAGCATAGCACAATATGTACTTGGCAACTTGAATGGGAACTAACCATCCCTAAGAAGCTGCCCATCAGAAGCTTCTGCCTCCCATGCTTATCAATCAAATTCATAGCCAATAAAGCACCTGGAGAGACTAAAGTTAACAACAAATATAACATCAGTGAACACTAGAACCTTATGAAGCAAACCTGCAAAATTGGTCAGTCCAACAAATAGGCTCGCCAAAGCACTACTTGTGATACCAACATCCCGGAAAGTCAAAGATGAAAAATTAAAGAACTCCATTTATTCCAGCAAACTGTTGAAGTACGAAAAGGGCCCCACCAATGAAAGCAACTGCAATTAGAAAACAATAGTTTCTTCTCAAGTTATGAACTCAAAATATAAACTTCAAGCTAAAATATAAGTTCCAAGGAACATGTTCTGAATTCACAATTTGACAATTGATGTATATCTTGAGGTGGGAACACACTTTTCTCAACATACACTTATCTCTTGCATTAAGGAAATTTATGCCTTGAAGAAACACTCACTGTCGTTTAAAAGTATTATATTTAAAATCCATAATAAACAATGTCAAATAACCTGAAAATCAGTTCCCGTCATTGATTGCTATTTATTACCTCTACTGTGGGGCTGCACAAGGAGTTCCAACCAGGTACTCTCCATATCACCACCATCACTTCTAATAACCGAATGAAATTCTTCAATTGATTTCTTGACTTTATCCTTTCCCCAAAGTTTGCTGATTACGTTTTCAGCATCGTCCAATCTACCAACCTATTTCAAGAGAAAGAATTACAGATTGCATAACAGTATAACACTTACCGAAGCATAGTTTATGCAGACATTAAACAAGATCATACTTTATGCAGACATTCTCAGAAGGAATACCCAGGAGCAGGGACGCAATAATCCCTAAACATGTCCCAATCTGGCACAAGGTTCCCAACGAGCCTCTGTATTTTGTTGGAGCGACCTATATCAAAATTGTCAAACAGAATAATAAAACATTAACGCCGACCGAGACAGCATTTGCAGCTCTTGTAAATTTGATAGGATTTAGTACCTCTGAGATATAAATTGGAACAAGAACCGTGTTGACGCCAATGCCAAGGCCAACAAGAAATCTTCCCAACAGTATTTCATTCAAGGAGTGAGCTTGTGCACTGTAACAATTCTAAGTAAATGTAAACTACAGAGGGTAACAACTATTAATACTGAATAAGAAAACTTACAAGTTACAAGTGAATATAGGGGTTACCTTATAATTGCACCAAGAATTAGTGGAATTGTATCAATTTGAAGTGTGCGCCGACACCCAAATTTGTCAACCATTGAACCAGAGCATATGCTTCCAATAAACGCACCAGCTATGAATATACACCAATACCAATGTCATATGCTTCCACAGAAAGACCTTGTAGGAAAGACATATTTTGCACAACATATTTAAAATGATCTTTTAGACATGAGGATCAAACAATATACACCAATACCAATGTCATATTTACACTATAATCAGAAAAATATAGACCAATTCTTACTTACCTTGATTAGAATTTGTGTTACAATCGTCGTAGCTACTAACACATTCTTCACTCAGATTTTCAACATAAAAACCATTCTTGGAATCATCTCTTATCTGGAGAAAGTGAAAAATGCCCTTTAGTTACACTAAACATAGATAGTAAGTAAAGCAGACTAAAACTAACAATTGGAAGTCAGTTGCCCAGTAAAGTTGGGTGAGAACAAAAACCAAGTCGAAAACAAAAGAGAATTGAACTGAAGTTATAATAATTAAGTAAAGTGTAATCAAGAATGAAAATGCCCTAATCAATTGAATTAAAGTAATCACACAGATCCTTGCACAACCGAAACCCTAGAAGTGGTAAATAGAACAGAGAAAGACAGAGAGTTGCTTTGAAGTAGAAAGCGAAATCAAAACAAAAGGCTGAGATAATAAAGCAGTAAAGTAAATTATGGAAGAATAAACAATGCGACCTCCTCGGTTCCTCGCCTCCTCGCCTCCCTGGTTCCTCGCCTGAGTCGCCTCCTTCCTCGGTTCCTCGCCTGAGTCGCCTCCTTCCTCGGTTCCTCGCCTGAGTCGCCTCCTTCCTCGCGTCCTTCCTCGGTTCCTCGCCTCCTCGATCTGGTTCCCCGCCTCCTCGATCTGGTTCGTCGCCTCCTCGCCTCGGTTCCGTCCTCCTAACGCCTCTCTGTGTTTGAAAAAATCGCAAAAGCAAAACGAAAGCACATGTTGTCGAGATTTAGGTTTTTATTAGGCCTTATGATATTAACCGTCCGATCGTATCGAGATCTGAAAAAACGAGATTTAATTTGATATTTGATTTTTTTTAATTATTAGGCTATAGGATAAAGCGCTATACAAGAGGGTAGGTAGCATAGCGCTTTTAAAGCGCTATGCAAGCACTTTAAAAGCGCTATGGTAGTTTTGGTAACGTTTTTCCGCATAGCGTTTTTTAAAGCGCTATCTAAGACATAATTAAGATAGCGCTTAACAGAAAAAAAAAATTTAAAGCGCTATTGTAGAGTTTTTTTTTTTATTATTTTTTTAAACAAATAAGCGCTATCCTAGCGCCCACTTGGATAGCTCTTTAAAAAAGCGCTATCTAAGTGGCGTTACCTAAGCTAATATTTGTAGTAGTGACACGTTCGAAAATATATGGTATATGCTTGATGAAGTTCTGTATCTTCAATAATCCACTGTTCTTGACTTGAATGTGTCTTGCCAGGTTACAAACATCCAGAAATTCATCCACTCTGACCTTGGTACTGAGAGTGCACTGTTTGATTCTCCAATTCTGCAGAAACTTCATCACAAAAAGGTCAGTTCATAACATAATGTAATTAGCTATGTTTGTACTCATCAGGAGATGTGTGTGATCTTCAATTATTATTATTGTTATTATTTTCTTCTTCAAGATTGGTAGCTAGGTTGCTTAACTTAATTAACTGAGTTAGGAGATGAGTTGGGTAATTTGATGAACGAGTATATATACAAATAGTAGGATAAATAATGCGAGTCTTAGTAGTAATGGAGTGTGGGTAGGTAATAGTAGGATTATTAATACGAGTTAATGTGATTAGCTTGATTTGATTATAATGAGAGTCAGTTAACTCTTAAGGTTTGTTATCATGTTAAGATCCACGTTATTATCTAATTTAGCTTGATGTGCTTAATTTTTAGTAAGAGTTTATCAATTTTTAGTACGAGTTTATCAATTTAGTAATGAGTTTTAGTAAGAGTTTATCAATTTTTAGTAAGACTTACATAACTACAATTTAGTATAAACTGAATCACAATTGTATAAAATATGATTACTACTAAATTGTGATAAGTAATGAGTTTATACAATATCTAAGCATTAGTACAAAGCTGAACTTCGTCTATTTTACTTTATTACCGTAACAAAATATTTCATCGCTCTGTATAAGTATGTTTCATTGTGGCTATAGTTCAATAAATTAGGATATGCTAGCAATGGTTAAATTTATAGGTTTCTTTTGGTTCCCCATAGTAGAGAAAGGAATACCTTGCCCTGCAAAACTAAGAAAAGGCATGATCATTTTCAGTTTCACCTTTTGTTCATTGTTTTTCCGATGTGTTTTCTTAGAATCAAACACAACCTTTTTTTATTTATGGAAATAAATACCATTACCAAGGCAGCAACCAAGAAAGAACGTTGCGCTAGCGCATGAGCTAGTACATTTTGGTCTCTAAGAACATACAAGATTTATTACAATCCTCCAAAGCATCTAGTTTTATAGAACATTGGAATAGAATAACTTAGGAGATAAATTTAAATAAGAATGGACTGGTCTTTGGATAATCTTCTTGTTGGTAAATTATCCGCACGAACTCAAGTAATTCAAAGTTGTTTAGGTTATATTACTAGATTGTCTTTTCCAATGCTTTATAAAAATCAGTTTTATTGATATACTTGTCCAGCATTACACAAAGTATCAATTTTTTTTGTCAATTGGCTTTGGACATTGAATTTTTTATCCTTTTTATTCATATTTCTAGGCTATTCTTTTTCCAGGTTCTGATTATGATTACAATCATATTCTCACAACTTCATTGTTTTCGACACTTCTACCCTTTTTTTGTGGATATTGTTTTTTGACACTTCTACCCCTTTGGTCGTTAGTATTGTTTTTTAAGGAAAAAAAAACAATAAAGAACAAGATACCTGGCCTTTGGACTTTTGCACATATGGAATAGCCTTAGCATTGACTAAGGTAATTTTTAACGTCAGAGAAACAAAAATGCTTTACTAAAACATTGGCGAGTAAACGCCTCGAGTCTTAAAAACGCTTTTTAAAACATTGGCGATATCCTTGACTAAGGTAGTTCACATCGATAGACAAAAACAAATAAATTGATGTAAGATAACCCTAAATTGTATAGAGTAGTGATATTCTTAACTAAGGTAGGTTCGAATGTTGGATAAAACAAAACAATCAATGTAGTAGATAGCGATATCCTTTACTAATGTAGTTTCGGATGCCAGAAAAGACAAAAGTTTTGCTTCTAAAAAAAATCTACAATCATGCAGGGGATGCTGCTGCTGCTGTGTAGGCAGAGCACTCTGTCGCAAAACAGAGTGCATCTTTTTTTTTCTGCTGCTGTTTCATGCGGGGGCGGACTGGCGTACTTGCTGTTGCTGCGCTCTGTTGCTGATGCTGCTGTTGCTGCGCGGCGTTGATGCTGCTGCTGCTGCTGCTACGCCAGGGCGCGTTACTGCTGCTGCTGCCCTGCTTTGCTGTTGCTGTTTGCTGCTGGGTTTGCTGTTGCTTTTGCTGATGGGTTTGCTTTTGCTGCGACGCATTGTTGCGGTCTGTATATGCGTTGACATGCTGAGATGTGGCGACATGCGGTTCGAGCGTGTGTATGCCGGTTGATCTGGGCAGTCCGGTGTAACTTTATTTGTCGCAGAAACGCGCGTGTGTTGCGTGTTCTACGGTTGAGAGACTGACTGTGAGTTGGTTTAAGTTGATTGCTTTAAGTTTTGTATTTTCATTGTTTTTAGTTTTTGCCTTGGCTTTCAAACAAAAAAAAAAAGGACATGCCCTGGTAGCTTATAGTTCACTTTGTGCTTTTTTAGGATCTATTTAACAATAGCGTAAATGTTCTTATAAAAGAAAATTAGCAGGCATGTTAGTTCACCAGACCGTTGCTATTACTAAACTAGCATGTTTCCTCCTTCTCATGTTCTTATCGTGTGTGAAATAAATCAGATCTGTATTCTGTGTTTGTAGATGTTAATTTACTTCATTTGATATGATTTATTTGCCAGTAAAATGTGTTTTGGTTTATTAAGTTCTAAACATTGTCTTTGGTAGCATTTCTTTGATTCTTGATTGCGTAATTTTCGTTATAGAATTATTTGGTTCGCATTCTTGATTCTTCTTTGCTGCAATGCATTGCATGTGACTGTTCGGATATCAAGATGTTGCTATCAATCAAATGTATATGCAGTGACCGAACAATGGCAAGTGGAATCTGATGGCCTTCATAGTGTTGGCTGAACGAGAGATGTGTGTACGAAAAAAAATGGTTTCTTTAACAGCTGAGCTTAAAAGACTTCTGATGAGAGGTTAGAATTGTTCATGTTCATGTCTTCGAACAAAATTTTTCAATTGTTGTGTCAGAATTACCAAAACACTGTTGATAATGTTCGTATTTTCTATATAAAAATAATATACATGACTTGTATTTTATTTTTTTCTTGTAAATCAGTTTTTGATAAATTAGAGTTTTCATGTTTTTCATAGGAATAGCTCATTGCCATTAAAATTTTGAGGTCTTATATTTATCTATACCATGAGATGATAGTTTTGTTGTCTTGTGGTTATAAAGAAAATGATGGAATGAAGATTTCACTGTGTTGAAACACATCTTTCTGTTACTTTTTTGGCAGAAATCAAAAATGAATTACCGTGCATGGAATCATCGTTGCTTGCTTATAACCTACATGACAAGAGAACAGGTAGATCTCAACCCGCCTATACACCTTTTTGCTTCTTAACATACTAGAGAAATGGATATTGCAACTATATAGTCTCATGCATTCAGTGGAATAACATTTTACCTTTTCATTGTTGACCTATACCGTGCCCGCTTATTCATTTATACACATTTATTTATTATGTTAATATTTTATTTTACCAGTCCTGTATCAGCTTGAAAAAAAAATCTGTAAGAAGATTTGCACGTGGGTTTTATGTGCTGAATGGACTGCGTTGCTGATGCTGTTGCGAGTTGCTGCTGCTGCTGCTACGCTGAGTTGCTGCTGATGCTGGTTTCGCTGCTGCTGGGACGCCTGCTGTCTGTCGCAGCGTTGGTTGGAGCATTTGTTTTGGGCAATCCGGGGTACACTCGGGTCGCAGAACGTGCATGTGCTGCGTGTTCTATGGCTGAGAGCACTGCATGGAGCCATTTTTTGTGTTTCAGGTTTGTTATAATTCAAATTAGGCAGTTATTTTGTGTCGGTTCTTGCAATAATTTAACTCAATTATCTGTCTATATCTCTTGAAATCTATACTTGTCATTCTGGAAAAACATGGATGCTTCATTTCAAGCTTTTTAGTCTCATCACAGCTTGCATCCTCTTTTGTTGATATAACTTTATTATATCCAAGCCAAGGGCATGCAAGCTTGAAGGGATGGCACTATATTTCACATCTCTTTTTGCATTAGCTTATAAAATTATTTTTTGTTGTTTTCAAGTTTTGTTTTCTTTACTAAAATTTCTATGCATGCTGCTTGAAAAATTGTGATATGAATATTATTTTTTTGTGTTTGTATTTGTAAACTCCAACTTGTTCCATTTTTTTTTTTCACTTTTCTGTTTCCAGTGAGTGAGTCATGCTGACATCATTATTTCTCCATAAAACATCATCAAACTAGTTGTAAGTATTCGAATTTAAGTTTGTTAATCTGTTTCTTTCCATTGGTTCACAATTTGCTGAAGTGGGCTTTACTAAATAAAGTGTTTTTACTAACTTTTTGGCTTAATCATATGTTTGTTCTACAGTGAAGATGACATTGTTGCTGAAGGCTCCCGTCTCGGTCATCTCCAGGCAAGAACACCTTGTGCCTTCTTCTACCTCGCAGCAAAAAGTGCAAATTTACTACTATCCGTGCATCTGCCATGCTCCAGCCACGAGCCCAACAACTAGAAAAATCCACCTCAACATTTGTGCCGTTCCCAATCATGGTACTGAAATTAGATGCTCTGCTCTATCTATCCCTGTATCCTGCAAATCATCTTAATGTTCTGTTTGTTGCTGAGAGGATAATCTTCTAAGAAATTAACACAATATTGTAGTTTCTAACTAACAATTTTTTTTTCTTTAGTTTGGCAGGTGAAGTCAAGAAAATTAGGATCATTTTCTGAGATTTTATTTATTTATTTATTCTTACGTACCAATACCATGAACCACTAAAAAGGATTGTATTTTATGGTTAATGCTAGTAGTTTTGTGATTTTCATAGGTAAATGGGTGTAAGGGAAAGATGGGGAAGGCAATTATAGAAGCAGCAGTTTCTGCAGGAGTCCAAGTAGTTCCTGTATCATTTAGTAGCAGGGAACAGGAATCTGGCAATCTTGTGCAAGTAGGTGGTCAGGATGTTCATCTTCATGGTCCTTCTGAAAGAGAAGGTATCCTCGCATCTGTCTATAAGCAACATCCAGATTTGATTGTGGTTGACTATACTGTGCCTGCTGCAGTGAACTGTAAGTGTTTTTAAATATTTTTGGACCTTTATTTTTGTGTTATCGTGTATGGGGTAGATCTTAGAATGAGAGTTTAATTTGGTAGGTAAATAATCTGGTTTTTTTTTTTTTTACATGATAAAGCTGAGAAATTTCTAATTTAAAGTAGTCATCTTCAGCTTTTGTCTATGATATGCAGCAAATGCTGAACTTTACTGCAAAGTTGGAGTGCCCTTTGTAATGGGAACAACTGGTGGTGACAGGACGAGACTGTACAAGACTGTGGAAGACTCAAAAGTTTATGCTATGATCTCTCCGCAGATGGGAAAACAAGTGAGTAATGCTTCAGTTTTGTAATTTAGTAGATAGCAAACTTTACGTAATCAAGTGGAAATAGAAGGTGAGTTATACAGCCGTATAACACCAGCCCAACTACATCTAAATTGTCATGTGGTTTACATTAAGATAACCCTATGGGTTCGCGGTCAAAGTTGGGGCATATTTAGAGACACACAATTCTCTTCTCGTATGTTCGATTGGGGCGAGATTTTAAGAGACACTGACCAGTAAATTTTCAATGTATTCGTCTGTTTTTGTCTATATGAATACAATACTTATGTTTTGCTGATAAAAGAAACATATTGTTGCCAACTTGCCATTAGATTTCAAATGCATGATCAATTAGTTCTGAACCTTCCCTTGGCCCTTTGGTTTAGTAGTTTACTATCTCAACCTTTTTTTCCCACAATGTAGTGTAGGGAACACATCCTTGTTAACTGTTTGCCATTTCCAAATGTAAGAGATGACAGTGGGTCAAGTTTGGGGTTCATCATTTGCAAATATACAAGTTTGATCTAATCAAACGTCAAGATGATATTTGAAGTAGTAGAATTGTCATGCGCCCACACTTTTTTATTTTATTTTTATTTTTTCCACTTATTTTCATTTTATATCCACAATTTCATATCATATAAATTGGGCATCGCTTTTGTTTAGGTCGTTGCCTTCCTTGCAGCCATGGAGATAATGGCCGAGCAGTTTCCTGGAGCTTTCTCAGGGTATTCTCTGCAGGTATGGTTTTGTTTTTTTTTTACTTATTCTATCCTTTTCTCCCTCTATTTTATATTTGGAACTTCTAAAGTGTTTCTGCTGTAATGTGAAGCTCGGATTGGTAATGAAAGTCTTAGTATACCTGTTGCAACCCTTAGGAATAATTGTAAACTCATTGGAAGCAAGTTTACTGTGGAATCATTTCTAACTAATCTTGACACACTTAATCATATTCTTCATGATCTCCTTTTAGAATTTGAACCTTGTGCTTCCCGAGTTTGATAAAAGAAAAATCATTGTCTTGTGTCTTTTTGAGTAGCATCTCTAGCATTTTGCAAATCATTTCCCCTTGTTGAACTTCTTTCCTTTGGCCAGTCCTCTTTCAAATAACTTGATATCTTTAACTCCTCTTTGATTCTGGTATATCCTACTGTTTACTTTCTTCCTTGAAGATGACTTATCTATCTGAATTTCAGGTAGCTGCCCTTGTAACTAAAGGTGAACTTGACGGTGAAATGGGGGATGCACATATGGCAATGCAAGCAAGGCTAATGAGCCAAGCACTTCGCAAGGAAGTGGTGATTGTCTCACCAGATGCGGCTGATGAGGATGCAATTGCTGCTGTGGAAGCATGAGTGTTTCAAAATTTCCGAAGTTATATCTAATCAAGGCCCATACATTAGGTTCTTGACAAAGTCTGATTGAATGTGGAAGGAGACGTGAGTGGAAATATTCCCGTGCTACCCAGGTTTACATTCTCTGGACACTTGGCTCAGGTGCTATGAATTACCATTCGAATCCATTAAATGCAAGTTGACTACAAATGCGTATATTGATGAGCAAATGGGTTGTTGGATGATGTAAGTTTTGTGGCATTGCACCTCTGAGTGTCTGATGTATGTAGGGGGCTGTTTGTTATGCTGGTTTCAGCTTCGCTGTTATAACATGTTTCAGACAAATTTCACATTTCAGTAAATATATCTGTATTGATTACATACAGATACAGTATGCAATATCTAGTAACATTCATTCAATATTATATACTACGACACACATTCATGCTTTTAGAGTTCTATCAGTGTAGGAGTGGAAAAAAAAATTAAAAAAAAAAAAAAAATTTGCCACGGTTTTAAACCGTGGCTAACTGTTGCAACGGCTAAAAACCGTGGCTACCTTGCCACGACTTCTAACTGTGGCTAGGGTTAGCCACGGCTTAAAACCGTTGCTAATTAATTAGACACGGTTTAAAACCGCTGCTAATATATACACCTTGTCACGGCTTAAAACCGTGGCTATTTTTGCCACGGCTAAAAACCGTTTCTATGCTTCTTGCAACGGTTTAAAACCGTGGCTAAATTCTGAAAATCACCACCCCTATTCAAGCATAAAACCGTTGCTAAACATTTAGCAACGGTTTTGAGCCGTTACAAATAATTTCGTGACGCCCCTGTAGCCCACGGCTCTTAGCCGTGGCAATGGGTTACGCCCACGGTATAAAACCGTTGCTAATGGGGGTTTTTGGTGTAGTGACAGGAGGATGTAATGGCCTATGTTCGAACATGCATGTCTTATTTGCCAGCAAGATAAGGTTGAAAGAGATCGACCAGTAGGCTTACTTGAGCCCCTGCCTGTTCCAACTCGTCCTTGGAAAAGTGTTTCCATGGACTTCATTACTGGGTTACCAAAAGTGAAGGATTTCAAGAGTATCCTTGTAGTTGTTGACCGATTCTCAAAGTATGTGACCTTTGTGCCAACCAGACTGACTTGCACAGCCGAAGATACGGCGCAATTGTTCCTCAAGCATGTAGTGAAGTATTGGGGACTGCCCGAAAACATTGTTAGCGACCATGATGCTCGATTCACAGGAAAGTTCTGGAAGGAGTTGTTCAAGCTCTTGGGATCCAAACTTAATATGTCGACAAGCCAACATCCCCAATCTGACGGACAGACTGAGCGCTTTAACTCTATGTTTGAAGAATACCTTCGTCATTTTGTAAGTGCAAACCAGAAAAATTGGGTGGGACTACTTGATGTTGCACAATTCTGTTTCAACTTACAAAAGAGCTCAGCTACTCACTCCAGCCCCTTTCAGTTAGTTACTGGTTAGCAACCATTAACACCACATACAGTACTTACCGGATACCAAGGACCCAACCTAAGAGCTCTTGAATTTGTCAAAGCCTGGCAGAAAAACATTGAAGTTGCTCGAGCCTATATTGAGAAAGCCTCCCGTCACATGAAGAAATGGGCCGACAAGAAACGACGAATTGATCATTTTGAAGTCGGGGACTTGGTATTGGTGAAGCTAGATATGTTCAACAAGTATAAAAAGACAGCTAGAGCACACAACAATCTGTTTCGCAAGTATGAGGGACCGGTACAGATTATTGAGAAAGTCAACAAAGTCTCCTATCGCGTCAAGTTACCACATTGGCTCCGTTTAACCCATCCTGTCTTCCATGCAAGTAACTTGAAGTCCTACCATGCAGATGCCACTGATCCCACAAGAAATGTATCTGCACGAGCATTGCCTAAGCATCCTACTAAGCCAAATCGAGAAGTGGAAGAAATCTTAGCTGACCGCCTCATCAACAACACAGGCCCGGATAGAGAGTATTTGGTCAAGTGGCAGGATGAACCTCCTTCAGAGATCAGTTGGGAGCCATTCGAGCATCTTCTGCCATACCTCTCCAAGCTGGAAGAGTACTTGGAAAAGTTCGCTGCAAGGGCGTCAGCGAATTGAGTGTGGGAGAGTGTCAGGACTAGTACCGTTGGTCAGGAAAACCAAGGTCAGAGGCCTTTTAAGACTTTCTTAATGGTCTCAAAACTCAATGTTCCCTTTTGAAAAGTGCCCAAATGCTTAGTATCTATATTATAGGGGGAAGGTTTGAGCTATTGACTGTGAGGACGTGTTGCCTCTATTGTATAGTCGGGCCAGACTGTACCGCTAGCATTTTTATTGTTTTCTTTGCATTGCTTTTCAACTTCAAACTTGTATTTTCATCGATCGATAGCATTGAACTAGTCTTGAGCAACGTCCTTCCGAACGTTCCTCCCCATTGTAATATATTGAATGTGAATGAGAGCTTTTACTGACTATTGTGCATTGTTATATTGTTTACAGATTGATATTGTGCATTCTCAAGTTAATATTTGTGCCTGTCAAAGTAACTACTCATAGGCTTACTAGTGAATTGGATAGCTAGTGCCGCATGGATTACTAGTCCGTGACAGTTGCCCCCCCTCTGAACTTTAAAAAAAAAATTGGTTCATATTTAAAAAAAAGTAGAAGTTGCTATTAGGGCTAAGGCTATCAACAGTTCCCCTTCTCTGTTATCTCATATAGAGCCGCACAAGTGCACAACACGGGAAGTTCCCTTCTCTGTTCTCTCGCACACAGCCGCACAACAAAGGGAACTAAGGGAAGTTCCCCTTCTCTCACGCAGTCACGCACAAGCTCCTCTTCTCTCAGGCAGTCACGCGCAAGGCGCAAGGACTTCTCTCATGCAGCACAAAGGAGGTGGATGACCGAGTAAAGGAGCCGTGGTCGCCGGAGGAGGATTCGGTTATGAGTCGACTCGTGTCCAAGTTCGGAGCGAGGAATTGGAGTCTGATTGATCGGGGGATCCCTGGGAGGTCAGGGAAGTCATGTCGACTTCGGTGGTGTAATCAACTTGATCCTTGTGTCAAGCGGAAGCCCTTCACTGGTAAATCTTCTGTTCTATTATTCAACGAACCCCTTTGTTCGAGTTTTGGTTTGGATTTGATTTGATGGTTTGGGTTGTTTTTTTTTTTTTGAATTTAGGGTTTTTAAAGTCTGGGTTTTGCTTATAATGTTGCTTTTGGTTAAGTTTTTTTTTTTTTTTTTTTTTTTTTGAGTTCTTGTTAGATTGTTTGCCTTTGTTTGATTTGTTTGGGGTTAAGTGGGTTTTGAATGATGAATTATGATTAAAGAGCATTATTTTATGTTGATTGGGATTTTTAAATGTACTCTTCTTATTATGGGGGATTCGTTGGTTTTCTTTGTAATGTGTTTTAGAAAATTGTTTTTACGGTGTTTTTTTGTGTTTGTTGGATGATTGTCATCCCGTTCTTCATTTTTTGTAATTTTTCTTTGGCTATTGCCTTTGGGCTGGTGAAGTGGGGCATCCCAAGCTTGATGACCTCTACGGTTAATTAGTCATACTTTAGAGTTGGGTTGAGCAATTAAATTAAAAGAGAAAAATTAAGACGTATAATGCATGTACACGAGCAATACTAGAATCACGCAAGGCATATGAGGCGCGTTAAATAATATAAACAAAAATATGAAACTAGACATGTAAACAAATTGAATCTAGATCGTATTAACCTATATCTTATCCGATTAAATAATATAAGGGATTATCAATACTCAAATCTATATCCCATTTGTTATCTTAACAGTATCCTATTTGATAGTTCAATAACTATTGTTGCCCATATATAATACCATAATCGACATTAGATATTTGATTTCCTCCATTATCACCACTTCGTCTTAGCTCTCCCATTGCCCTTGGAAACTCAAGACTGTCTTTTGATTTAGTTGGTAGGCCTCAATCTTTCGATGGCTAAAATATTTTAAATGAAAGAGCAAGAGTTGCTTGTCAATTTAGATTCTGCTGCTGGTGAAAATTAAGATGCAAGGTTTGTATAATAATTAAGACATGAAGATTTTATTATTTGAAGTAGGGTACATAATGCATGCAGATGTGATTCCCCAACACATTTTGAATTCTAAAAAATATCAGGACAAACTGTAGAATTGTGATTTGGTTCGTGGCGTTGGATAACCAGTGATTGCCATTTAAACTTGACCATGCCCACCTTGTCATCAACCCTACCCAAATCAAGACTAGAGTTTAGTCAGAGTTTAGTAACTCAGACTCATAGTTGACAGTACTAATGAACCAAACTTTTTTCTGGAGGCCATCGCCAATTGCAAGCTTTATGGCCTCAGCTTGCATTTTGACAAATTAGAGGTCGGGCTATAATTTATAATTAACATGTACAATGCATGTCCACGAGGAATACTAGTACCACGCAAGGTGTCATGTAGCGAACTATTTGCACATCCCAACATATTTAGATATTGTCTGTTTCTTGGTCTACTTCCTAGTTTAAGCCATGACTTCGACTGTCTACTCTCACTTTTGTCCAGAAATTAAAGAAACAAAACATCCCTAGTCTTCCTTGCATCAACAATGAGGTTGTGCATGTGTTGGTACTAAGACTTCCAGATGCAATACTAAGCATATCACTAAATTCGAGTCTCGATCTGTGAGTTGAATTTGTTAATTTG
The DNA here is from genome assembly GCA_003290165.1 of Berberis thunbergii. Taxonomy (NCBI): domain Eukaryota; kingdom Viridiplantae; phylum Streptophyta; class Magnoliopsida; order Ranunculales; family Berberidaceae; genus Berberis; species Berberis thunbergii. Next base: position 18,084 of record QNQO01010437.1, read on the forward strand.
GCGTGTTTGTGTGAGGATGCCCACGTATATTTTAAAGTGGTTGGGAGTTCTACATTAAATCTTAGATTGATCATATCAACATAAAAGCATTAGGGCTATTTTCAGCGCTACCGCCTAGTATGGTCTGAACTCGATGTCTTAACATCCATTAATATACATGTTCATCTGTGACACTTCCTAAAGTGTCTTACTCACAAAACTCGACTATATAATTAGGTTATGCCAGTATCTTCACATACCATCCCAAAAATTGTGTTATCTACTAGCAAGCCTAGGAGGAAAAATGGCTATTTCAAAGAGTATTCTCGTTCTAGGGGTTCTTTTAGCTGTTTTATTTGTTGTTAACTCAGAAGAAGTTAATACTCTCAATCCAGAGAAAACAAGTAAGTTTAAAGAATAATTGTTAATTTAAATTTTATCTGGAACCCGATAGATACTGAAACCTATTTCAAAACGTTTCATAATTATTACAAATACAGGATAAAAATCTTTTACACATTCTGTTAACTTTTGTGCAGAGGACAGCCTGGGGGATGCAAAGTATGTAGGCGGTGGTGGATGGGTGGTGGCGGTAGTGGATGGGGAGGCGGTGGTGGATGGGGAGGCGGCCCTGGTGGTGGATGGGGTGGCGGCCCTGGTGGAGGAGGGGGAGGTGGATTCAGAAGGTGCTACAACAATGGATGTTGTCCTTGCTAAGAAAACAAGAAACTCGCCTGATCCCTTAAAACGCTTATATATGCACCTGTTGTTGTTTATGTCTAGTTTATGCAAGTGTGTAGTGAATAAGAGCCGTTTAGAGGCAGAGTCTCATGCACGAATATGAGCTCTTGCCATGTTTGATATCCAAGGCTCCGCCCTTTGTAATAGTTTTCCATCTATATATAATCACCTAAGTTTTCCATGTATATATACATACAGACTCTTGAATTACATAAACAGTATTCCAACATTTGGAGAAGCTTGAGGATGAGATACTATCTCTTTACCAATTCTCTTCTCACCTCAGTTTTACTCATTGATGCCTGTATACAGAAGTTGAACAACATATGATCGTTCTTTCTTAAACAGTTGCAAACTCCAACAAAATCTTCACAAATTTCACTTTGTTGTTAGGCCATTGGAAGCCTCTGATCTCAACTGATTTGAAGTGAGAGAACTTGTTAGAATGCTGCGGCCAGCCCATAATATGAATCTTTCAATAAACATCTGGTGAAAATATTTCACCTTTATCAACCAACAGAAGAAGATCAGCTAGCGTTAGTATAGTGAAATCTACTAAAATTCATCCAAAAAATTCAGAAACTTATAGTGCAATGGATTATTTACCTCACAAGCGTCAAACAAAAGAGTTTGGATGTGAGGACAATGGTGGAGTAGTGCACAAAGGAATGTAGGACGGTCCAAGACGGAACCATGCCATCCACTTCTTTTTTTTGTCAAATCAAGCAGCACAATCAGTATTGCATCAGATTCGAGCCTATTCAGACCTGCCATACAGGGATGGTCCGGGATTGGAACTGGGACCAGGATGAAAATAGTAGAAACTGGTTGGTCCTGGTTTGGAATGGGTTGGAACCATACCGGGATGGACCAGGATTTTTCCCACCCCTATTAAACAGTATCTTATTATCCATTAAAAGATAGTTATCATATGTGACACTAGCAACACTGGCTATTGTGAAAACCAACTATATAATTAGGGGGGACAAGTACCTCCTAATTTTATATTGTCATCAATGTAATTTTGCTCCTTGTCAAATCTAAGAGTTACCAGTGTTGTGTTTGAGCTTCTGATACGAGCTATTGCCATGTTTGACACCATGGTCGAAAAGAACAAATTGATAATTTGATTAGATGGATTTGGAGTAATAAAGAACCAAACAGAAGAACAAACATTTCTGCAGACTCTCACGGATCAATTAAGCAAACAATATTTTAAAATTTGGTGAGGCCGGCGGATACGTTATTATCTCTTTACCTATTCATCTGACCTCTTCTTTATTGATTGGTGTATGTGCAGACGTCGAACCAATTATGATCATTGTTTCCATAACCATAGCAAACTTTAATAAAAGCTTCACAAAGTCCACTTCATTTCTAGTCCATTGGATGTTTTGGCACTGAACAAATTTGAGGTGTTGCAGCTTATGTTTGCAACACAGCTTCTGAGCATATCTACTATTAAGCTTTCAATGTATGGCTGGTCACCTTTTAGCAACCATCAGATGGAAATCAAAGTTAGTCTAGAGAAATCAATCCGAAAAATCAGAAACTTGAAGTGTAATTGACTATTTCATACCTTATTGTTCTTGAATATAAGAGTTTGCATCCAACGGCAATTTTTAAGCAATGCTTGAATATAAGAGTTTGCATCCAAGGGCAATTTTTTAGCAACGCACAAATGAGTGCAAATTCTTAATTAGTGCCCAAACATTCCTTCCATCTTTAGGCTTTCTAGGTTATAGAAATGAGTATCCCATATTTTGGACAAAGTTGTAGCTTCAGGTTTTGCCAAAAAAAGGTAACATTGACAGTTTGTTAAAGACAGAGAAATTGAAAATATAAGGCAAAGACGCGCACAGGAGTGGATGGTACCTCTACAAAAAATTGGATAGAGTTAAACATTGCATATTCTGAATGGCCTTTGGAGATCAAAGCGTCTCAAGGTCCCCTGCATTTTCCTATGTATATGTTGAACATGTACAAGATAGAAAATAATTCACGTACTATTTAAGAATTCCAGGATTTGCTCCATTCGATTCTATCTTTTCTTGGACAGGTACAAAGTGCATGTATGACAAAATACACGAGTTCAAGAATTTCTGAATGAGACATACCAATTTGAAGGAATAATGACTTTCTTCACCAAATATCCAAATTGAATTACTATAGTTGATTTTGCAACCGAGACACTTTTTGATAAGGCTGAGAATATATAAATTGTCTGATTTATTGCTGGCAATTGTCTGGACTGTTTTAGTTTTAATATTGCCTTTGGGTGAACCATCAGTAACTCCATCCCCATCCCAGGCTTGATGACCTCAACCAGTGTTAAGTTTGGGTTTAGTAAAATTTCAGACTTGGGTTGGTCTGTGCTCTGATTATTTATGCAAATTACTTAGATTGCACATGCATTATGAACAATGCTAAGCAAAAGTAAAGAAGGATGACACAAGGCGTTGTGACTCGTTAGGAGGAGCAAAGAAAGTCAGCTACCCACAATGAGTTCCAGTAGTTGACTCTTGGCATCCCTACAAATTGAAGATTATTTGCCAAAGGTCTGAGTGACTGGGAGTTCTTCATTCAACCAAAGATTGATCAAATGATCACAAAAAATATTTGGTTTTAGTTTCGTTTTCAGTGTTTCCGCCTAGTATTGTTATAAACACAATGTCTTTACATTCATTAATTGGTGATGAGTCTCATATGTGACACCAGCAACATTGGCTGCTCTCAAACTCAGCTATGCCTATATAAATAGGTGGACTAGTACCTTACACTTCTGATCATCCCAAAGTTCTTTAAGTTTTACCAACACTTGTAGGACTTAAATGACTTCTTCAAAGAGTTTTCTGGTTCTAGGAGTACTTCTGGCCATCGTTGTACTTGTTGTCAGTTCACAAGATGTCGAGAATGTAGCTAACACTCTCAGTGTTGAGGATGCTAAGGTTGGAGGCAGTGGTGGTGGAGGGGGAGGTGGGGGTGGATGGGGTGGCGGTAGTGGCGGAGGAGGGGGTGGCGGTAGTGGCGGAGGAGGGGGTGGTGGTAATGGAGGAGGGGGTGGTGGTGGACCTGGTGGCGGATGGGGTGGAGGGCCTGGTGGGGGTGGTATGAGAAGGTGCTATGCAAATGGATGTTGCCCTTGCTAGAAAAAATTGAAGCTCTGTTAGGTTTCTAATAAATAATTGCATGGTAGCTAATGCACGTTTTGTAAAGTGAATAAGGGAAAGAGTCTCATCCATCGCCATCGCCATCGCTTGCTTTGTAATAGTTTTTCAATCTTCTAATCAATCTACTGAAATTGTGTTGCTTTGTCCAATCTAAGAGTTACTAATAATGTGTTTTGATCATTTTGCTATAAGCTCAAAGAATTTATATTTAAAACGAAAAGGAAAAATGTTTGTGTCTAATCATTACATTGAGGACTTGTATCTAGGAGCAAAGATATAGGCAGACTCAAAAGATTAATTACATAAACAATATCCCAATATTATATTTGGAGAGGCTCGAGGATAAGCTACTAGCTCTTCACCGAGTTTTCTCGAATACTCTTTACTAATTGCCTGAGTAGATGTTGAACAAAAATGATCAGTGTTCCCAAAAAATTAATGCATTCTCTAACAAAAACATCACCAGACACTTCATCACTTTCATTTGGTTGGAAGCTTTGAAATTTAACAAATTTGAGGTGTGGCAACTTGTATATAAATTTTGTGCGCCCGGTAAGCAACACTTGGTTGGCCTGGATATTTCCCTGTAAATAACAGTAAGTTGGAAACTAATGGCTTTCCCAAAAAACAAAGATACCTTGGTTCCTTAGCAATTGGTGGAGGGAGATACGGGCGATGATAAAGGATACTGGGTGGCATTGTATCTCTGAATAAGTACGAGAACTATGTTCCCTTTGTGCTAAACTAGACAAGGCGTCTGCCACTGAATTGGTGCAATCTCAGGACAATCTGATTTTCTGGACAGCGTGGCCTGTATCTCTGGACAGAGTATGATACTCTGGCGACCTGATTCTGGACAGTTTCTCTGTCTTGCTCGACAGGGTTATTTCTGGTTGGACGGCGTCATTTCAGCAGATAATGATGATGCTGTCTCGAATATGTTTGGAATGGTATTGGTGTTTATTGCAATCTGTTTCCTGCAACCTTTGTTCAGGTTGCAAACTTGATCATCATGCAAATGAAAGTTTCAGGATGTTAAGTGGAAACCTGGATTTTGTGGACAATCCAATTCGTGCACGGGTTCTTGGGTATAGATGTTCGGATTCAGGTTTCAAGGTCGTTTTCAAGTGGCCCTGACCTTAGGTAAGATCTTTTAGAGTTCTATTTGTTTTTGGCAAGATTTGTGCAGTTTTCTTTTGTTTCATATGTGATAGTCCCATTGGTTTTTCTTATTCGGGTAAAGTCGTAATGTACCCCCAAAATGTTTCAAACATTTTTTGGTATAATAAAGGTCTGGCATCCCATAGTTGCCCCTCCCCACTGGAGGTTTAATTTAAAAAAAAAAAAGTTGGAAACTAATGTAGTGTAGTGAACTAATCTATTCCGATCACTCGAAAAAATCTTGAATAATTTGACTTGTAGAACAAGTGATTATGTACCATATCGCTCTCCAGTAAAAGAGTTTGCAAGAGGAGGCAATTATTGAGCAATTCCAAAATCAGTGCAAGTTCATATACCAGAACCTTGTTTCCAGCTTCACACATTCTAGATTATGGAAGTAAATATTCCACATCTTGAAAAATGGTCTATCCTCCATTTTCTACAACATAATTCCGAAAAAGAATGAGGTTAAAATTAATTATTTTTAAATAAATGTCATTTTGCCTAACACAGATTTTGAAATCAAAACAGGAGGATTGAGCTTAACAAAGGGATTGAACACCAGAGATCTTACCATCTTTATGGTAGAATGCAAGTTTGAACCATTTGTTTTGGTAGAAGAGATGAGAAGACATTGTGAACTTGAGGAACAACAGGAACCTGGAGTTACTAAGAGCTTTTGTAAAGATATCTGCAACTTGAGCAGCTGCTGAAATGTGAAGAACATGAATGAGTTTTAGAGCAGCTTTCTCACGCACAAAGTAAACATCCATATCAATGTGCTTAGTCCTAGAATGAAGAACACGATTGGCACTAAGCATGACAGTACTCTTGTTGTCACACCAGATAGTAGGTGTATGACAACTAATCTTCAGCTCAGAAAAGAGAGATTGCAACCATGTGATTTCAGCCGTAACAGCAGCAAGACTTCGATACTAGGCTTCAGTGCTACTTCTTGAGACAATGCTCTGTTTCTTTGAGGACCAAGAGATAAGATTGTCATCCAAGTAGACACAATAGCCAGAAGTAGATCGTCTGTCAATGAGATCAGATGCCCAATCTGCATTGCAATACCCAGTCAATTGAAAGGAAGGAATGGGAACAATGTGTCGTCCAAAAGTAGATGTAGCCTTGAGATAATGTAGTATTCATTTCACTACTCTATTCACAGAGTAAACAAGAGGGTTCTGCATGAACTGACAAACTCTATTCACAGAGTAAACAATTTCTGGTCTGGTTATTGTAACATATTGTAAAGCACCAACTAAGCGTCTATACAACTAAACATTTTGAATTGGATCACTTCCAGTAGCAAATAATTTCTCCCAACTACTCATAGGAGTATGTAAACCATTGGCAAATTGCATCTTAGCACGACACAAGAGATCATAGCTATACTTAGACTGAGATAAGAACAAACCATTGGCAGTGTGTTGGACTTGAATACCAAGGAAGTAGTGAGCAGGTCCCAAATCTTTAAAGAAAACTGATCATTCAGTTGATGAATCAATTGTGGTACATCATGTGAATTGGCACCAGTGACAAGTATATCATCTACATATACCAGAAGAAATATAGGAGAAGGAGAATGTTTGATGAAAAGAGACGAATCAGACTTGGTGGAGGCAAAACCAATCATGTGTATAGTATGTTTTAGTTTATCACACCAGGCCCGAGGAGCTTGCTTCAGTCCATATAAGCCCTTGTGGATCTTGCAAATAGCATTGGGACGAGAATGATCAATGAATCCAGGAGGTTGCATCATGTATACCTCTTCTTGGAGATCACCATTCAAAAATGCATTATTTACATCTAGTTGAGACACTGACCAACCGTATGTGACAGCCAAGGAGAGAATGATTCTGATAGTAGTAGGCTTAACAACTGGACTGAAAGTCTCTGCATAGTCAAAACTAGCTACCTGTTGAAACCCTCGAGCCACCAATCGATCTTTATATCTGTGTACTGATCCATCTGCATTTTCCTTGATCTTAAAAAGCCATTTACACCCTACAATGGACCTATCCTGTGGAAGATCGACCAATGACCATGTTTTGTTCCGCATTTAAGCCAAGTATTCATCTTGCATAGCAGAGAACCAGTGGGGAGTTTCTAAAGCTTCAATCAAGTTGGAAGGCTCAGTAGAAGTCAGATACACTTTAGGCTTATGAATACCAGCTTTCGACCTAGTAACCATTGGATCTCCAGATGCAATACCAGGTGCAATACTAGGTGTAATACTAGGTGCACTACTAGGTGTAATACTAGGTATAGCAGTGGGAGCAGGGCTACAAATAGGACTGGGATTAGTAGTAGTATTTGGATGTAACACTGAAGCAGGTGAAGGAACCATTGGATTATGAGAAGGAGCTAGCATTACTAAACTTGGATGATTGACTGTCAGTATGAGTTGAAGACAGAGTAATGTTAGCAGGAGTAGTAGTAACTGATGGTGGAATAGATGTACTAGTACACTACTTAACATAAGGAAAATGATTTTCATTGAACATAACATCTTTAGAAATGTAGATATGACAAGTAGAAGAAAGACATTTATAACCTTTATGTTGTAGGCTATAACCAAGAAAAACACATTCAACTGACCTAAATTGAAGTTTATTGGAATTATAAGGTCGTGTGTTGGGGAAACAAGAACAACCAAACACTTTTAGAGTATGATAATCAGGGATCTTGTGGTAGAGAATTTCAAATGGAGAATGACCCTTAAGAACAGTAGATGGAACTCTATTGAGAAGAAAGACGGATGTTTTAACAGCTTCATCCCAGAATTTCATGGGAAGTGAAGCATGAGCAAGAAGAGTAAGAGTTGACTCAATAATGTGTCTATGTTTCCTTTCAGCAACCCCATATTGCTGATGTGTAGTTGGGCAAGCAAGTCGATGAGATACTCCATGTTGACTGAGAAAGTTTGAAAAAGACCTATACTTCCCTCCCCAATCAGATTGAACACATTTTATAGGAAGTCCAAATTCTAATTCAACCCGAGCTTTGAACTTAAGGAAGGTTGAATATGCATCTGACTTGTTTTGAAGCAGAAAACCCCAAGCAAATCGACTGTATGCATCAATGAAATGTATGTAATACTTGTAACCACAAGAAGATATAATGGATGTAGGATCCCAAAGATAAGTGTGAATGAGTTTCAATGGTTTGCTATACACAATAGACAGAAAAGAAAATGGAAATTTATGTATTTTTCCCAAGCAACAAGAAGTACACATATCCTCATTGATAGTAGTAGGTACAACAATATTACAACTGGTAAGTATTTTTGTACAAGAGGATAAGAGGGGTGACCTAGTCTAGCATGCCAAAGAGACAAGGAAGACTTGATGGTAGTTGTATTAACACAAGCATTATTACTAACTGAGATGCTTTGGTCGCTACAAACTGGAATACTTGTAGGAATGCTTTGACTGGAATGCTTGCTGGAACTAGAGTGCTTGCAAATTGGAATGTTAGTACTAGAGTGGTTGCTGAAATGCTAACTAATTGGAATGCTGAGACTGGCATTGCTGAGACTAGTTTGCTTGCTAACTGGAATGCTAGGACTAGGATGGTTGCTGAAATGTTGACTAACTGGAATGCTGAGGCTAGTTTGCTTGCTGGAATGCTGACTAACTGGAATGCTGAGACTAACATTATGAGATTATGACTGAGTAAAAAACTTGGACTTTGAATCAGCAAGTGCATCGATGGGAAGACATATATATAAACCTTGTTTAAGCTTCCTTTCTAGAAGGATTTGGTGTGTGACCTGATTCTTGACAAAACATTGATCAGGATGAAACTCAAAGAAAACACTATTGTCCTTTGCAAACTTAAAAACACTTAACAAGTTCTTAGTTAATTTAGGAACCTGAAGAACATTCCTAAGATGCATTACCCTGGATGAATTGAGAGATTGTAAAGTTGACTGACTTATATTCTCAATGTGCAATGCAGTACCATCTCCAACAAGTAATTGTTCATTGCCATGATATGGATTAGAAGACATCAGACTCTGAGTATATGGAGAGTGCAGTGGTCAGTAGCCCCGGAATCAGGGTACCATCTACTATTAGGAGGAGTAGAAGCAATACATGGAGATTGTGACTCAGCTCTCCAACCAGGATGAATAGGCTGATTAGATGAAGCAGAGAAAACATGACGGGAGTTGATGGAAATGGTGTTCCTGATGAAGATGTCTGTGAAGTAGAGTTCCATGGATTTGAAAAATTACTGTCAAATCTGTTATAGCATTTGAATGCAAGATGTCCTACCTTCCCACAGATCTGACATTGAGGTCGATTTGAATGATAACCAGATCCAAATCCAGATGGTCTAACTCCTCTACCAAATCCAAACTTTGCTCCCCTTGTTGAACATAGATTGAAAGGTGCTCTAGACTGAGGTTTCCAACCTTGTGAGTTTGATACAAATGATCTAGGTGAGGATTTGTATGATGTATGAGCCATGTTTATGGAACTAGATACATCAAGATCTTTGAAATGTCTTTCTATTCTTGATTCTTGAGCAAGAAGAAGAAACTCGATCTCAGCTACATTGTAATCTTGTGACCTAGAGCTCATTGATACTACAAAAGTATCATATGACTGTGGCAATCCATAAAAAATGGCATTAATATGATCTTTTGAAGAGAGTTGATGCCTTACGGATGCAAGTTGATCAATAATGGACTTGAGCTTCAGTAGATATTCATTGACAGAAAGGTCTCCTTTCTTGAAGTTCTGTAGCTGAGTTCTAAATTGAGATATCTTGGCCACAGTTTGAGAATTGAAAAAGGTTTCAAGAACATACCAAATATGTTCAGAGGTTTCGCATCCTACTAACTTTGTAAGCAGTGACTCAGTCATTGAAGAGAGGAGCCATGAAAACAGGAGTTTATCTTGTTGCTCCTAGTTGAGAAATTCTGGATTGATACTATTGTTTGCTTGATCTTCATTGGTGAGAAATCTTAATGGAGGTTAAACTTTCTCAATGAATTTCTGAGTTTATGCCCTCTAATTGTTGCCAACACTTTGTTGTTTCCACAACAAGTAGTTTTGTTCATTCAACTTCACAGACACAACATGCGTAAACATTATTGGTCTTGAATCCACCATGACAGAGTTTGTGACTGGCGTAGTATTGGAAAAAGTAGAATCTGCCATTACTACTGAGAGAAGTTGAAATGAAGAAGACAAAGAAAAGGGAAATGGAACAGCTCTGATACCATGTTAACTTGTGAAGGAAGTTTATCAGAGAAGAATCTTATCTGTGTTTTTCATATCATCAAATGTACAGGTTACAATGCCTTATATAGACAACTCTAGCAATGCCATATGCAAGGCAATGTCTAGCTGTCAAAACAGAACAAACTAACATACCAACAGACTTAGAAATAGATTAACTAACATCTTCATAGCTAACTCCACTTAACACCGCAAACTTCTGATCCTGTCTAGCTGTAATTTTTTTCTTTTAGCTTTGACATGCAGCGCAATTTCAATCTCATCAACTGTGTGCACGGTAAAGAATTAAGCTGTATTTGGTGAATAGAATTTTTATAGCCACTTTGCGGGAGCAAGATAAACAACCAAAAGTCTCAAGGTCCTCTGGATTTCGCTTTGTATATGTCGGAAAAAGATTCAAGATGACTTGCAATATAAGAATTCCAAGAGTTGCTCTATTCAAAGTTTTCTTAGTCTCATTCAATGTTCCTTTCGTGTGCTAAGTGCATGTATGACTAAACACATATTGGTTGGATTGATTCTTGCATATTAAGTACTTTTCCAAAATCTTAAATGGATTACAAGAAAAATGAATCACCTGTTAGGCTTATTCCGTTTTATGGATCCCAAAATTATAATATCTCATAGCAAGGCTCAAACTTGGAACCTGTGACACTATCTGCTTCAAATCATATAATTTTTTAGTAATTAGTTTCAATTTTTTACTGTTGCTATGCTAAGTAGAAGATCCAAGGCATCATTATGTCCTAACAGTAAAACACAAACATTAATTTATTCATAGAAACTCATATTTAACATTGCATGATTAAAAACACAGAGCTTTCATGTTGGCAACAGATCGATCGATCCAACATGTTTAAAGTCCTAGAAACACATGACATGTATGGGAGAACACAAGGTTCAACATACATGCTTCTTGTTTATTTTCACACATTCATATTACTAAGGAATTACCGGCATGCACTCCCTTGCTTAATCTTTCTTTTTTCCAGCCTGGGGAGAAGCCTACGGTTCAAGTTAATTGCCAGGGCCATTGTATCCTCCGCGACCATTAGGATTGTATCCTCCGCGACCATCACGATTGTATCCTCCACGACCATTAGGATTGTATCCACGATTGTATCCTCCACGACCATTAGGATTATACTCTCCAAGATTATAACCACTGCGCCCCGCTGCCACCTCAGAGGAGAAGAGAAGAGCAACAGCCAAAAGAAGACCCAAAACCATTAAAACCTTTGAACCCATTTTTTTTCTTGTACTAGTGAAGACTTAAAAGGTTTGTCTGAAGAGAGTGATGAGACAGTAGTAAAGCAATGTAACTTATATATAGAACAAGAGAGGGAGGAAGAATTGTGTGAATTGATCACATATTAATTTGTACCAAGTAATTCAAGTCTTTATTTTTCTTTTCTTTTTTTCCTTTTTTGTTTATTTTTTCATCACCTACAAGCTCCAAGTAAACGACGAATTCGCGAAGCACCAAGTCTATTTCTAATAATTTTAGGGGTGCGTGGATCATATGCAATTAATTACATGGAGCCCATTGTTGAACTTAGTCACTCCTTTTAATGAATGGCACTTTCATTGCACCCTTCACCCTTGTTTCATTGACGTATACATCCATCTTGGAACTTCCTTCTTGACTAGCGTTATAATAAGTCTTGGTCGAGTACATGCATTGCTAACTACATAATTAGGAGTATGTTTGGTTGCATGAAATTCTATGTCATGAAAATTTGAGGGGATTACCTAAATTTAAGTTAATTTGAGGTTCACTTACGAATCTACCATTTAATTTTGTGATCAATGGTGAGAATGAAAATTCCATTAATATAAAAATAACACTCATGGATTCTAATAACATGGGATTCCATGCAACCGCACACTATTGATAAACTATTACAAAGTAGAAAAACTATTACAGATAATATTACGAGTCTATTACAGACTATTGATGAACTGAAAGTCTAAAACATGTCCAACCACAATATTACGGAGTCTATTACAGATTAATATATAAACAAAAAAAAGCTATCCAAATCCAAAGCCCTATTACAGAAAACTATCACCAACTCCAAACAACAAAAATAGTAAAATTGTCACCAACTTCAAACAACTACGTAATTGTACCAGCCAGATTCAAGAAAAGTAGAGTAGATGAAATTTGTTAGTCTTGACTCAAAGGCTCAAACAAGAAAAAGTGTTGTGGAGCAAATAAACACATGTAATGAAGTGTGGTGTGAATAAGAGATTCAAAACCCACTGTCAGTAAAGAGAACAAGATTGTCTTGCATCCACAGCTAACCTTTCAATGTGTACAAGTGTAAATGCACGTGTTTAAACAGCATTAAGAGTAAATTTTGCTTTTCTAACCTGTCATGTTCATCGAATTAGGACACCCTAGGTAAATTTATGGAAAAATAAATTAAAAACAGATTAATATTAGGGGTGGATACGAGATGGGATGAACCTAAAGTTTTTTTTTTTTTTTTTTTATAACTTTTTTTTGCTTTGGTTCTTTAATTTTTTGGGTAAATTCGTCATGTATCTTGACCGGTGTAAGAGTTTTTTGATTAGGTAATAAAAGTCTGACATTCCATAGTTGTCCATCATCTCTGAAGGTTTATTTAAAATAAATAAATAAAAAAATTCATCTTGTTCGTTTAATCGGGAGGAATATACTTCATCTCGACATCATCCCATCCCAAGCGGGTTTGAGGTATAGGACAGAATGAACATGTACTAAATAATCATCCAATGAATAATAACAAAAGAATTTAATCTTTTTTTGGGTCATTGACCCTTTTTTATTGTTTTTATTAATCCATGTCCGAAGGCTACAATATCTCATTCCGTTCGTTTGATCGGGAAGAATATACTTCATCCAGACATCTTCCCATCCCAAATAGGTTTGAGACAGGACACGATGAACATGTACTAAATAGTCATCCAATGAATAATAACAAAATAATTTAAATTTTTTTGGGTCATTGACCCGTTATTTATTTATTTATTATTCCATGTTCAAAGGTTACAATATTGTTGTCACTTAATATCCTCGTCGCCTACATCTCGCATAGAGACTTGCTTTCGCTACGGTCTAGTCCATCTAAGCGCGCAGGTGTCACGGACTAGTAATCCGTGCGGCACTAGCTATCCAATTCACTAGTAAGCCTATGAGTAGTTACTTTGACGGGCACAACTATTAACTTGAGAATGCACAATATCAATCTGTAAACAATATAACAATGCACAATAGTCAGTAAAAGCTCTCATTCACAGTCAATAGATTACAATGGGGAGGAACGTTCGGAAGGACGTTGCTCAAGACTAGTTCAATGCTATCGATCGATGGAAATACAAGTTTGAAGTTGAAAGCAATGCAAAGAAAACAATAAAAATGCTAGCGGTACAGTCTGGCCCGACTATGCAATGGAGGCAACACGTCCTCACAGTCAAGAGCTCAAACCTTCCCCCTATAATATAGATGCTAAGCATTTGGGCACTTTTCAAAAGGGAACATTGAGTTTTGAGACCATTAGGAAAGTCTTGAAAGGTCTCTGAACCTTGATTTTCCTAACCAATGGTACTAGTCTTGACACTCTCCAACATTTAATTCACAGACGCCCTCGCAGCGAACTTTTCCAAGTACGTACTCTTCTAGCTTTGAGAGATATGGCAGCAGATGCTCAACTGGCTCCCAACTGATCTCTGAAGGAGGTTCATCCTGCCACTTAACCAAATACTCTCTATCCGGGCTTGTGTTGTTGATGAGGCGGTCAGCTAAGATTTCTTCCACTTCTCGATCTGGCTTAGTAGGATGCTTAGGCAATGCTCGGGTAGAGACATTTCTTGTGGGATCAGCAGCATCTGCATGGTAAGACTTCAAGTTACTTGCATGGAAGAAAGGATGGGTGAAACGGAGCCAATGTGGTAACTTGACGCGATAGGAGACTTTGCCTACTTTCTCAATAATCTTTACCGGTCTCTCATACTTGCGAAACAGATTGTTGTGTGCTCTAGCTGTCCGTTTATACTTGTTGAACATATATAACTTCACCAATACCAAGTCCCCGACTTCAAAAGGATTGATTCGTCGTTTCTTGTCGGCCCATTTCTTCATGTGACGGGAGGCTATCTCAAAATAGGCTCGAGCAACTTCAATGTTTTTCTGCCAGCCTTTGACAAATTCAAGAGCTCTTGGGCTGGGTCCTTGGTATCCGGTTAGCACTGTATGTGGTGTCAATGGTTGCTGACCAGTAACTAACTAAAAGGGGCTGGAGTGAGTAGCTGAGCTCTTTTGTAAGTTGAAACAGAATTGTGCAACATCAAGTAGTCCCACCCAATTTTCTGGTTTGCACTTACAAAATGACGAAGGTATTCTTCAAGCATAGAGTTAAATCGCTCAGTCTGTCCATCAGATTGGGGATGTTGGCTTGTCGACATATTAAGTTTGGATCCCAAGAGCTTGAACAACTCCTTCCAGAACTTTCCTGTGAATCGAGCATCATGGTCGCTAACAATGTTTTCGGGCAGTCCCCAATACTTCACTACATGCTTGAGGAACAATTGCGCTGTATCTTCGGCTGTGCATGTTAGTCCAGTCGGGACAAATGTCACATACTTTGAGAATCGGTCAACAACTACAAGGATACTCCTGAAATCCTCCACTTTCGGTAACCCAATAATGAAGTCCATGGAAAAACTTTCCCAAGGGCGAGTTGGAACAGGCAGGGGCTCTAGTAAGCCTACTGGGCGATCTCGTTCATCCTTATCTTGCTGGCAAATGAGACATGTTCGAACATAGGCCATTACATCCTCCTGTAACTGCGGCCAATAGTGCCGCCTCTCTAGCAATGCAAGTGTCCGTCTCCAACCTGGATGTCCCGCCCAATGGGTGTCATGGCATTCTCTCAAAAGTTCTTTCCGTAAACCAGAAGTTCTCAGAACATAGAGGCGATTACCAGTTGTGAGTATTGCTCCATCTTTTATCCAGAACCGTCGAGTTTTGCCTTGCTTGATCAACTCTATAATCGCTTTCGCTTGTGGATCTGTTTGTAGGCCTACTTTGATCTTCTCCAAGATGGTGTGACTCGAACCAGCAAGGTCTGCTCTTCTGCTGAGTGCATCAGCTACATTGTTAGTGCGCCCTGGCTTGTATTCCAATACTAAGTCAAATTCTGCTAATTTTTCCTGCCATCGAGATTGCTTGGAGGTTAGCATCTTCTGAGTAAGGAAATGGCTTACTGCAGCATTATCCGTTTTAACAAGAACTTGAGATCCCAAGAGGTAGTGTCTCCACACCCGTAAACAATGTACAATGGCTAGCAATTCCTTTTCCTGAGCTGAGTAACGAGACTCTGTATCATTCAACTTTCGACTCTCATATGCTACCGGGTGACCATCTTGAAGTAAAACTCCCCCTAAGGCATAATCAGATGCATCTGTTTGTACTTCAAAGGGCTTGGTGATGTCTGGCAAGGCCAATACTGAATCTTTCATCACGGCCAGTTTCAAGTCTAGGAATGAAGCTTCACACTGCTTATCCCATTCCCATGTTCGGTTTTGTTTCAACAAATTTGTCAGGACAACAACTCTCTTAGAGTAGTCCCTTATGAAGCGACGATAATAATTTGCGAGTCCAAGGAAAGAACGTAGTTGAGACACGTTCTTAGGAGAGTTCCAATCATGGATTGCCTTGACTTTCTCCATGTCCATCTGAATCTTGCCATTGCCAATAACATGACTCAAGAAATTGATCTGGGTCTGGCCGAATGAGCACTTTTCCTTCTTGACAAAGAGATGATTATCCTTAAGGATTTGGAACACTTCTCGCAAATGATGTCGGTGTTCTTCTATAGTCCCACTATAAATCACAATGTCGTCAAGATAGACAACCACAGACTTGTCCAGAAGGTGACGGAACAGACCATTCATAAGGGTGCAAAATGTAGCTGGAGCATTGGTCAAGCCGAAGGGCATTACTAGGAACTCATATGACCCATATCTAGTAGAACAAGCAGTTTTGGGTTCGTCACCAGTAGCAATGCGGACCTGATGGTAACCTGATCTCAAGTCGAGTTTTGTGAAGTATCTGGCGGATCCAAGTTGGTCGAATAAGTCTGCAATGAGCAGCAGCGGGTATTTGTTCTTTATAGTGACTTTGTTCAAGGCTCTATAATCAACACAAAGGCGAAGACTGCCATCATATTTCCGCTGAAAAAGAACAGGTGCCCAATAAGGTGCTTTAGAGGGCCGAATGAATCCTGACTCCAATAAGCCATCTAGTTGTGTTCTCAATTCGGTCAGCTCTGGAGGGCTCATGCGATTTGGACTACGTGCGGGTGGCTTGGCACCAGGGACTAACTCAATTTCGTGATCAATGAGCCTTCTGGGAGGTAGATTCTTTGGCAATTCATTCGGCATCACTTCGCTGAAGTCAGCAATAACTTGGGCAACTTCCTCAGGAATTTTGCTAGTATCATCTTCCATCTCTAGCTTTGCCACAGCTAAGTATGTATCTTCTCCTTTGGCCAAGCCCCTCTTGACTTGGAGTGCCGACAATATTCTATCATGAGTTGTTGGTCGAATTGAGGTTGGTACAATGCGTAGTCTGGGTCCGAAAAATCCCAAGGAGTCCATGAAAGGTAATGGTCCTGTTGCAGCTCCTCGGAAGAATTCTTGGCCAAGAATCACCTTAAAATCATCAAGTGGAACGGCCAAGAAGTTTGATCTTCCTTCCCATGGACCAACCTGTGGTGGCACAGCTCTAGCCATACCATTAATAGAGATTGCCTCAGAGTTGACAGCTTTCAACTTACCCACATCTCCTTCTAAGTTCATACCCACACGTCTAGCTTCATCTGGGGCAATAAAATTGTCTGTCGCTCCGGAATCCAACAATGCTTGGGAAGGGAACCCATTGATAGTGATGTCGATGTATTGTAAAGCCTTCTTGTGTGGGTGCTCATACATTTCTCCTTTGACAACATTGAGCTTGCGTAGAGCTCCCATTTTGGAGGTCTCACTGTTGGTGGGGTTCGAGCTCGATGCGGTCGGGTTAGAAGGCTCTGCTTGAAGCAATGACATTAATGAGTGTAGAGCTGGTTTGGATGGACATTTGCCTGTTGGGTGATCCCTGCTATTGCAAAGAATGCATGGGGCAGGGGCAGATGGTCTCCACTGTCCAGAGTAGTTTTGCCCTCCTTTGTTGTTGTAATTTGAGTTGCTAGAGCTGGCATTCCAATTTTTGTTGGAACTCCAATTCTGGTTGGACGGCCGAGAATTATAGTTTCCTCGGTTCTGACTTGAGTTTTCCCAATTTTGGTGAGGTGAGCGAGCGTTCGACTCTGAGCTTAAATTGGTACTGCCAGTTCTAGCTGTGGAGTGATTGAGCGAAGTGGATCCAGTCATGGGCATATAATCGCTAAACCTTTCTGCTGCCGCAATAGCACTTGTAATATCTGTCACCTTCTGCCTTTGCAATTCTGCTTGTAGAAGCGGCTGAGCTTGTTCCATGAAACAAAAAACTTTGTCCTTCTCAGACATGTCTCGAATATCTAGCAAGCAAGTTGATAATTGTCGGACATAGTCTCGAATATTGCCTGTCTGTTTGATGGTGTGGAGCTTCCTCCTTGCTAAGAAATCAGTGTTCTCAGGCAAGAATTGATTTCTGAGTTCCTTCTTGAGGTCTGCCCAAGTTCTAATAAGGATGCGACCTTCTTCCATATCTGCATATTTGGTTTTCCACCATAGTTTCGCATCACCTGCTAAGTACATGGTCGCCATGGTAACCTTGGCTTCTTCTGATTCGGGGTTCACCGCGCGAAAATACTGCTCCAGATCAAACAAGAAGTTTTCTAATTCCTTCCCATTTCGTGACCCAGCATATGACTTTGGCTCGGGTACTTTCATCCTAGGGTGATCAGTCGTCCCTGTGGCCTTGGTTAGCAAGCCAACCCTTGCAAATAAGTCCACCAACTGTAATTGGAAGTCACTCATCACCTGAGCTGAGGGGTGAGGCGACTCTTCCATTGCGACTGTTCGTCCCTCTAAGTTATCAACGTGCTCAGCCAGCGAATCCACTCTGTCTGCCAGTGAAAAGAGTCCATCCAACCGACTAATCTGTTCTCCCAAAGTGTTCAACTGGTCCATTCTGCTTTCCAGTCTATGCATTCGACTGGCCTGTCGTTCCTCCATAGCGCTAAGGCGCTCATTTATTTCCTGCATCCTGGTTTGCATTCAACAAGCTCTGGCTCTGATACCAACTGTCACAGACTAGTAATCAGTGCGGTACTAGCTATCCAATTCACTAGTAAGCCTATGAGTAGTTACTTTGACGGACACAACTATTAACTTGAGAATGCACAATATCAATCTGTAAACAATATAACAATGCACAATAGTCAGTAAAAGCTCTCATTCACAGTCAATAGATTATAATGGGGAGGAACGTTCGGAAGGACGTTGCTAAAGACTAGTTCGATGCTATCGATCGATGGAAATACAAGTTTGAAGTTGAAAAGCAATGCAAAGAAAACAATAAAAATGATAGCGGTACAGTCTAGCCCGACTAGGCAATGGAGGCAACACGTCCTCACATTCAAGAGCTCAAACCTTCCCCTATAATATAGATGCTAAGCATTTGGGCACTTTTCAAAAGGGAACATTGAGTTTTGAGACCATTAAGAAAGTCTTAAAAGGCCTCTGAACCTTGATTTTCCTAACTAATGGTACTAGTCTTGACAGCAGGTGCATTCAATTCTCGAAGGCTTATCAACGGCGGAGCAAATGTGCTCCTAATAATCAGGCAAAAAACTCACAAAATTCTAACTGGTGAGTCTCGAACTCGCAACCTCTCACAAGGAGAGTGAATGTCCAACCAACTGAGCTACAATTGGTAGACAAAAAAAAGAATTTAATCTAATATTATTCACACCAATAATGTCAAATTTATGGTTCAATGAACTTACAGGTTTTTATGTTAAACATCTTTTGTGTAATACACTAACCAATAATTGTACATATAACTCATAGTGCAAAATTAAAATAAACCATCATTTGGCTTTAATTTCTACAAATATAATTTTCTATAACCAATCTAAAATGTGAAAAAACATATATTTTTATTAGTTCTATTTGACCTAAAATATCAACTAAAGTTTTTATTTAAACAAATAGTACCAAATCAAGCAAGTTCATATCTAAAGTTTTCTATGTAAACTTTCCATTAGAAAAGCATTTTGATAAAAAATAATTATTAATAATAAATATTAAATAAATAAGTTCAGGACGGGAGGAGATGGGTGAGATTAAAATTTTTTATTGGACCTTATCCCACTTTAAATCGGGTCAGAAGGGATCATAATCATAATCACGGAATGACTCACCCACTAATTAAAGTCACGTTCTTTATCCGAACTTATCTGATCTATTTGTCTAGGGAACCATATTAGTGGGATAAACACCATTCATTTTCTTTATCCAATAAGTCAAAAAGCCATTAATGAATCTCTCTTTAATACAGCAAGACTTAATGGACTCATGATAATGATTTTTGTCTACTTTTAGAGCTTGAAAGGAATATGTAGGGGTGGGCACGGTTCGGATCGGTTCCAAATTTGAAGGAACCTAACTCGAACCGTTTACATTGTAACGGTTCCGGTACGGTTCGGTTCCCTTCATTTTGATAATTGGAACCGAACCTAACTCGAACCGTTCTAAACGGTTCGGTTCCTACGGTTCCAAACGGTTCCAATCATATTCATACATTTCATATTCATATAGATCATACAAAAAATTGATGCATCATATTCATCCAGAAGATCCAATCAAGAACAGGAAAAAAAAATTTCACACACTACCGATTGTGTTCCAAATAAGCAATAGAAAAAGAGCAATAGAAAATCACACATTACAGAACTTCAAACATTTCCTAACTTAAAATAACAGTCCTTGCATATTCTTCTTCAATATGTGGTCGATCTCATCCCCTCCTAACTGCACCAATCAAGCAACAAACAAACAACCATTACTATAGCAATACACTTTCCTTTCTCACAGAAAAAAAAATTGCATGTAGAGGGGGACAAAAGGGGAGAGATGGCCGGCCAGTCATGGTGGTCCATTTGCGCAGAGGTTTTTCATTCACAGAAGAAGAAGAAGAAAGGGTGGATCTACTCAGAGAGATAGGAGAGATGGTCGATCGTTTGTGGTCATCGGTTGATTTGCTCATAGATACACTCATACACAGATCGAAGAAGAAAAAAAAAAACTAGAAAGAAGAAGAAGCTAACCTGGTTGATAGTGGTGGACGGAGTCTTGGCGGGGGCGATGCTTTGAGGTTGAAGCTGGAGTGGATGAGGAGGCGAGAGAGAGGAGATCTCCTGCTCCTTCATGGAGGAGATCTTCTGCTCCTTCTTCTCGAGACAGAGACCGAGAGAGAGAGGAGATCGGTGGCTTCTTCTTGAGACATCTTCTCGAGTTGAAGCTGGAGTGGAGGAGGAGGCGAGAGAGAGGAGATCTCCTGCTCCTTCATGGAGGAGATCTTCTGCTCCTTCTTCTCGAGACAGAGACCGAGAGAGAGAGGAGATCTGTGACTTCTTCTTGAGACATCTTCTCGAGTTGAAGCTGGAGTGGAGGAGGAGGCGAGAGAGAGGAGATCTCCTGCTCCTTCATGGAGGAGATCTTCTGCTCCTTCTTCTCGAGACAGAGACCGAGAGAGAGAGGAGATCTGTGACTTCTTCTTGAGACATCTTCTCGAGTTGAAGCTGGAGTGGAGGAGGAGGCGAGAGAGAGGAGATCTCCTGCTCCTTCATGGAGGAGATCTTCTGCTCCTTCTTCTCGAGACAGAGACCGAGAGAGAGAGGAGATCGGTGGCTTCTTCTTGAGACATCTTCTCGAGACAGAGACCGAGAGAGAGAGGAGAGGGAGAACTCCAAGTCTCCAATCGTCTCGCCTCTTCCTTTTCTTCTGCTCCTCCTCTTCTTGGCGTCGCTGCTTCTGCTACTTCTTCTTCACGTCTCCTCTCCTCTCCATTCTTCCATAGAGAGACAGAGACCGAGACCGAGACAGAGACAGAGAGACAGAGGAGATAAAGACAGAGAGACAGAGGAGTCAGGAGATAAAGATAATGGGTTGGAAACTAATGGGTTGAGACTTGGGTTACAGTTGGGTATATTTATTCGGTTCGAAACGGATCGGAACCGAACCGTTGGAAAAAAAAAATAGGAACCGGAACCGAACCGTTTAAAAACGGTTCCGGAACCGAACCGAATTGTTTCACATTTTTAAAAATCAGAACCGAACCGTTTGGAGTAAAACGGTTCGATTCGGTTTGGATCCGCGGTTCCTCGACCCATTTGCCCACCCCTAGGAATATGCATGGAACAGAGCTTCTTGGAAACTTAGAAGTTGAGTTATAAACCATGACTTTCTGTCTCATTCCTTTGCCTTCAAAAGTTTATCTATATCTTATTTTTCTCCATTTTCTCCGAAGAATTGTATAGATCTATCCAGAAATTCTAACTTGCGAGGAAATCAGCGAGGGAGGGGCAACTTTCCATCCCCTTCGAGATGCATGTAGAGCTGCTCCTCCCTCCCTCGCTGGTTTCCTCGCCAGTTAGACAGGTTCAAATCTATATCATCTTCCATAGACTCCTTATAGAAGTCAAACGCCTTGACTTTAAGCCAATTATTGATGCAAATAAGTGCTTCCACGATTATAAGAGTTAAACAAGCCCGAAAAGGATCCACACATTTTTTTTCTTGCAATAAATAGCTAACTACTTAACGCAACGAACTATTTTGTCGCGTCACAACCTCTTTCGCGACGAAGTTAAAGCCTTAGTCGCATACCTAATATGCGACAACATGTCGTCGCTTAAAACTACATATTTTGTCACCCTAAAATACCTAGGGCTACGTGTCGACCACTTTGAACGACCAACTTTAATATCCTCAGGCGACACACTGTTTGGTTGCATAAAAATATCTTATGCGACGACCTGGAAACCGTTGTCACATCAAATATCTTACGCGACGAATTGGAAACCTTCGACGCATCCAATATCTTACGCGACGCACAGGAAACCTTCGTCTACCAATATCTTACGCGGCGAACAGGAAGCCTTCGTCGCCTAAACTTTAAGCGACAAAGTATTGTAGCTTAAACCGAAATATTTTGTCACCCTAAAATACCTAGGGCTACGTGTCCACCACTTTGGATGACCAACTTGAATATCCTCGAACGACACACTGTTTGGTTGCATAAAATATCTTACGCGACGACCTGGAAACCGTCGTCGCATCAAATAGCTGACGCAACGAACTGGAAACCTTCGTCGCATCAAATATCTTACGCGACGAACAGCAAACCTTCGTCTACCAATATCTGACGCGATGAACAGGAAGCCTTCGTCGCCTAAACTTTAAGCGACAAAGTATTGTCGCTTAAACCGAAATATTTCGTCCCCTAAAATACCTAGGGCTATGTGTCAGCCACTTTGAACGACCAACTTGAACATCCTAGGGCGACAAACGTTGTCGTGACCTACAAATATCTTACGCGACGAACTGGAAACCTCTGTCACATAAAGTATTCACAACCAAGATTCGTCGCATAAAGCGAGCAGGTTCATCGCCTAAAACATCCCAGGGCGACGAACGGTGTCGTTGCACAGGCTCTGACATGTTCATCTTCTCCACGAATTAGAATAATCAGATATGCATTTTTCACTATTTTCTCCTCTCATTTTATCTTTTTCTCTGCTCGATTGATTTCTCTCACTATATACTCCAAGCTTCCAACACTTAATTAGGCTTCGTCTTCTCTTTGCATTGCCGGTGCCGGCCACATCTCCAATCGTCTCTCTCTTTCACTTGGAGAACGGTGAGGAAATTACTATTTTTTTTTTTGAAATTTCATGAAATTAGGTTGCTATCATGTGGATTTTTGGGAGTGTCTCACATTGTTTTTCGAGTGCATACTAGATATTTATTAATTAATAATATCTACATCGTCCACTTGAAGAATTGTAATTGAGATGCTGCTGAAATTTTTTCACATTGAAACCTAATCACATTAGTGTCGTTAACTCTATTGAATTCTCATGTTTTGTTTATAAACTGAAAATAGGCGTAATGGAAAGACAGTGGATACAAAACAGGACAAATACTGTGATGAATATTTAAATGGGATCGAGAGCGTCATTGAGTTTGCAAGGGCACATGTCACTGGTACGACGAATCATATCAAGTGTTTGTGTAAATGTTGTAACAATTGTTTGTGGCAGACATTCAATATGGTTCGATATCATTTGGCGAGGTATGAGATGAATTAGAATTATACGAGGTGGATTTATCATGGGGAGCAATGAGAATTTGGTTCGATTTATTGAATTTCCAGCCACTTGTGCCGCACATTGAAGAAACGTCCATGAATGATAATGACCAAGTTATGGGTATAATAAATGACGCTTATCCATATGCATCGATGAACGAAGATGACATTGATGATATGGTAGGAGATACCGTACCTCCCAACATGCTGCAAAGTGAAGAGTTAGAAAACTATGAAAGACTATTGAAACAAGCCCAACAAGCATTATTCCCCGGTTGCACAGAGTTCTCCCTACTTACTGCCTTTGTGGAGTTGATGCATTGCAAAGTGAAACATCATATGTCGAATAAGTGTTTTTCTCATTTAATGGAAATTATGAAGCGGATGCTTCCGAAGGAAAACGTTTTGCCCGAGGATTATCGCAACGTGCAGAAATTGTTGAATGATCTTGGTTTGGGGTATCAAAAGATTCATGCTTGCAAATACAACTGTGCATTATTTTATAAGGAAATTGAAGGGAGAGATGCATGCCCTATGTGCAATGAGTCAAGATATAAGCCTAATTCTGGTAATAAAACGAAGAAAATTCCACAAAAGGTTTTGCGTTATCTTCCACTGAAGCCCAAATTGCAGCAACTGTACATGTCGAAGCACACTGCGAGTCATATGAGATGGCACAAGGAAGGAAGGGTTGATGATGATTTTTTGAGACATCCTGCTGATGGAGAGGGCTTGGAAAGCATTCGATACTATGTATCCCGATTTTGCAGAAGACCCGCGCAATGCCAGATTAGCAAACATCCTGATAATCGCGATAATAATTTGCACAGGTAAGCTACACATCTGAACTGGACGAAGAAGAGTATATTCTTTGAGCTTCCGTACTGGTCGAAATTAAAGATCAGACACAACCTAGATGTGATGCATATTGAAAAGAATGTGTGTGATAGTGTGGTTGGGACAATTATTGGCATCGAAGGAAAATCGAAGGACACTGTGAAAGTGAGGGAAGATTGTATGAACATGGGTATAAAGAAACGGTTATGGCTTAAGAAAGTTAGTGACAAATGGGTAAAGGGACATCCATATTTTGCATTTAAACCGCCAGTAAAGATAAAAAAATTTTAAGTTTTTTTCTTCTGTGAAGTTTCCAGATGGGTATGCATCTAATATTGCCCGTTGTATGAAAATGAGTGATGGGAAAATGTCGGGATTGAAGAGCCATGACTGTCATGTACTACTGCAACGTCTTCTTCCGGTCGCTATTTGAGGATTTTTGCCATCGAGTGTTGTTGGCCCTATTACAGAATTGTCGAGATTCTTCCAGCAGCTATGCACAAAGTCTCTGCGCAAATCGGATATAAAAAGGTTGCAACACGATATTATTAACATCTTATGCAAATTCGAACAGATACTTCCTCCGACATTTTTTACTTGCATGATTCACTTGATGATACAATTACCGGGTGAGGCAAAGCTTGGTGGGCCGGTCAATTATCGGTGGATGTACCCAATAGGAAGGTAACTCATATGCTTGTTTTCTAACTATTCTTCATTTATTGTAACGAGTCTGACATCTTTTATATTTTGTAGAATACTAGGCACATACAAAAGGTACGTACGGAACAGGGCAAGACCCGAAGGATCCATAGTGGAGGCATATATTGCAAATGAATCACTTACTTATTGTGCAATGTATCTCCATAATGTTGAGACGTCCTTCAACCGAACTCAACAAAATAATGATGGTGGTACTAGAAGTGAGACGCTTTCTGTTTTTGTGCAACTCACACGACCGTTTGGCGAGCCACCAACAAATGATCAGTTTAGCGATAACGACATGAAAGTTGCACATTGGTTCATACTCAACAATTGTGACGAGGCCTTGCCATTTTTAGAGGAGCATGAAGAACTAATTAGGCGTAAGTATCCTGCACATTTACGGGTCGAGAAGCACTGTCAATTGCTTTCTGAATGGTTTCGCAAACACGTAAGTTGATAACTATAAGAAAATTTGATAATATTGCATTTTTTATAATTGGTATTCAACATATTCTGAATATATATAATTTTTCTTATAATAGATGTTACAATTGAAGGAAGTAAATTCGGTTATTTACGATGATGAATTATCAAAACTGGCGAGAGGTCCTATTCGATCTGAAACATTTTTGGGTTGTTATGTGAATGGTGTTAAGTTTCTGGTTATCGAGCGAGACAACAATTTGAACACTCAAAATAGCGGCGTATCAGTACCTGGCGGGGACGGCGACACTGCCGATGTTGATTTCTATGGTAAACTGACATCTGTAATTCAATTACTGTACAAAGACCATTGCCAGGTGATTTGATTCAAGTGTCGTTGGTTTGATACAAACCCACATAACGCCGGGAGTATTAAACGAGAATATGGTATAGTAAGTGTGAACACAAACACACTTTGGAACGAGCACGATCCTTTTATTTTGGCAACTATGGCAAAACAAATTTTTTATCTAAATGATCTTAAAGCCGGTGGTGGATGGAAAGTAGTCCAGACGATCCAACACAAAAGTATATGGGACATTACTGAAAAGACTTCCGATGACCACAGTGATGACGACACCGCTGATCAAGAGAATCCATCTTCAAGCATTCCCATTATCCAACAACCATTTGAGTTATTTGTCTAACTTCCTCTGATTGATGACGAATATGATGTTGAGGTATCACCTGCAAAAGATTGAGTTTTTGGAGAATCTGAAGCAACCATGTCAGATGAATTTGAAGAAGAGGTCGAAAGTGATTACTCTACTGATTCAGATTAAATACATTTGAAGGAATATAATTTGTTAGGTCGTTTACAAGATGTTAATAATATTATGTATTTTGTTAGTTCATTTAATTAAATTTGTTAATGTACTATGAATTTTTTACCATAAATTTGTTAAATGAATGTCGAAGTTTAATTAATTAATTAAATAATGATATAAAAATTTTCTCTAAAATAAACAAATGTGATGTTTTTGAGACGAAATTAGAATATTTCGTCGCACAAAATGCTCCCCCCTTAAAATATTTCTAGCGGCAAAAAAATTGGGGTGAAATATTTCGCACGAAATTAGAATATTTCTGGTGGCAAAAAAATTGGGGGTGAAAATTTGAATATTGGCGCGACGAATTCTCTGATATATAGCGATGAAGGCTTCGTCGTGCAAACTCAAACCAATTTTATCAAAACTCAAACCCACGTTTCCTCTCACTCTGTCGTCCCCAAATCACAGCATATGCAACATCTTTGAGTTCAACTGAACCAGTGATTGCTTCTCTGAGTTCACCGCCCCACTACCGGATGCATCTCTCCCTTCCCCTTCCTCTCTCTTGCCACCACAAGCTGCCCACCACCGCCTTCCTCTCTCGGCCGAATAGCCCCCAAGTATCTTCTCTGCAACTCTCTTCGTCTAGATCTCACTTTCAATCGAAACCGAAGGTAAGGATATTCTCTGCAACTTCTATCCTTTCTCTTTCTTTAGATTTCAAAATCTATCGATTTCAATTACAATTGCACGTATTTGATTGGTGTTGTTGGTAACAATCTCTATTCAATTCAAGACAGGAGCTGCCCTATCATTGTTTGATGAAATTCCTCATTGTTTAGTTCCCTTAATGTTCTTTTGATCCCTGAAAACCCACTCCAACAAGTTGTTGGTGTCAAATTGCTCAACTCTGCTTAAGTGTTTTTATACATTTGAATTCAGCAGATGCATCTTGTGACCTGTTTAAGTGTTTTTTACAAGTTAGATCTTGAAATTGTTGGCTGTGGTTATTTTCAGTCTTGGGGGATTTACTGCATTGGTTTCAGTTGCAGACTTGCCTGAGCAAGTTGTTGGTGTCACATTGCTCAACTCTGCTGGACAGTTTGGGAGTCCAAGTGGACAAACAGAGAGCAAAATTGAAGAAAATGTCTTAGAGAAGTTTCTCTTAAAGCCACTGAAATAATATTTTCAGCGTATAGTTCTTGGGTTTTTGTTTTGGCAAGCAAAGCAGCTTGCTCGGATTGAATCAGTCTTAAAAAGTGTAAACCACTTCAAACTCTATGCAAAGCTCAATAATCATGAATAAATACTGCACTAGTAACAATTAACTAGACTTCCTTCCTGAATTGAGAATGGTTTCAACAGTTTTGCTTACTTTCATCCCTGTTCTTGTTCAAGAAATCATGGTCACTAATCTTTCCTCCACATACTTTTGTAGTCTGCATTCAGAGTTGCTGTAAAAGTTCTAGTTCTGTAATTTGTATAAGGACTAGACTTTGGTAGATGGCGAACTCGTCATTTTTTGGTAACAGTGAATTATTTGATATACTATCATGTTTCTGATGATATACTATATCTCTTGTTTCATAGATCTCATTTGGTGATGGAGTGAGTGGTTTGGTTCTTGATACCGTTGGTCATACTTAAGTCAAAAGTATCATCGCATAGTCATCCAGGTAAGACTAGCCTCCCTTTATTCTTTTTTATTTACAGACATCTAATACATACATCTCACTTTCTTGTCTTAAATTTGTTTTATTATTAAAGTTGCAGTGCTCTTTCCTATCTACTATCTAACGGTAGATATTCTGATTTCTAAGTAAAGGGAGATTATTGGATTACTTTTGTTGGGGTTTTGAATTTCTTTATGTAAACATAAACTGAAACATGTGCTACTGTGTTGTGTTGTATGCATTTTTATTTTTCTTGCATATTGGGCGTCAAGTCGGGTTTTCTATGTTGATCTGAGTTGGTTGTCGTTGGTCCAGTTCAGAAAATACAAGCTAACTTTGAAAATTTGTACATAAATTGCTAGTGTGGACAAGGCTGATCAGGAAACTACCTTGAACAGTGGGACTTTAAATTGCTAAGTGAGGTTTGATTTGGCTAATTATTCATAATCCTTTTACTATCATAATCATGTCACAGGAATGATAATTTGACATGTTGACAATAATGTATAATTTGGCATGTTAACAATAATGTTCCTCATGCCTTAGTGGAGCTGAGCATTGGGCTGCAATCGAGCAGTGGAGTTGGTTTTGATCTAGTCCTTGGACAATAATTGAGGTGTTTGTGGATAAAAATATAGCTCTAATGGAATTAGCGTTGAATGGACTTTCTTGGAGTATCATTATTGAGGATGGTTGTGTTGATCACATTGTGGCCTAGTTTCAAAACCATCTCTTCTTAGAGTGCAAGAAATCAAGAAATCCGTTGTCACTCCTGGGAAAGTTTGGATTGCAATAGATTAAGATGGTTGGAACTAGGATCTGTCAAGTTACTTGACTGATAGGAAGGGGTTTGGATTTTTGTGCCGTCTGTATTGAAATATAACTCTAATGAAATATATGTTCGTGTACAAAATCAGACTGCTCCACTCATTATTGTTATTCTTGTGACGCGACTTCATAAGTTGCTTTCATTAGTGGATTAACAACGGTTCCAATGTGGGTGCATTTCTATAATGTTCCTAAATTCCTACGGAGTAGATCAGGATGGCAATAACTAATCTCCATGTATTGAAGGGAGGTTAGTTGTTGCATCCCCTCTGGCAAAGTCCTTGAATTAGGCTAACACCAAAAGTGTTAAACTTTGAAGTGAAATGAGGTGCTGAAAACCACCCTCAGAAATGAATCCCAACTCTGAACAGCATTCAAAATTTAATTTCCGGAGAGAAGATAGATATCTGAGCCCCTCAGACATAGATGTTCTATTGGCATAGACTTTAATCTCCAATTCTATAAGAGAGATCGATGGTAGATATAGGTCCCTGTTGTAATGTGTGCTGAAGATGGTTGCTTAATTTCCTGGACTTCATTGTTTTGATGGACACAATGATTTTGCCATCCTCCTGGATAGTATTCGAAAAGGAAAAAAGTTTGAACACTTGTGATTGAAGCTTGTGCAGTCCATCAATCCTGAAAATTTTTCTTGATCACTTTTAGAATTCATTTTGAATGGCACCAAATTTTGAATCAAACCACAAGTAGTACCAAATCATGAATCTGGTTTTTCAGCCCCTTTTCATTATTGAATATTAGTCTACAAATTGTAGAGATGATGATAGCACTGGTGAATATTTAGTCTAAAACCCTCTCCATTGCTGAAAATTTAGTGGATATTTTGCCTGTTAGATGCTTGTGCGCAATGTCTTTGACTCAGTGAAATTGGTCTGTGGAGATGCATAGCAATTCCCCTTCTTGCTTTTAGAGCTCTGTTTCCAAACTATGTTCTACAAAACATTCCAAGATTACATGCAGTGAGTGCATCATTGGAAATGCAGTGCAATATTAGTTATTGTTATTCTTGTGACGCGGCCTCATAACTAACCTCCCTTCAATACACGGAGATTAGTTATTGCCATCCTGATCTAATCCACTAATGAAGTTGTTTTCTTCCATGATCAGTTTTGGGTGTTCCCCATTGATTCAATCTTTCTAAATTTCTCCTTCTTTTGATCTAATTTTGAATGAGTTTTTTGATAGTAAAGCTCCAGTCTCTCTTATTGATTATTGTACTTTAGTGATTTACATTTGCATATAAAATGCTAGACATGTACGTTTATATCTCCTCTACATTTTCTGTTGAAATTAAAAAAAAAACTTGTTCTTCTTCCCCATTTATCCAGTTTTCTTCCCGAACCTTATGAAATTCAAGTTTTCTCCTTCATTATACATTGTATAGTTAATGTATTGTTTTATACGATCTTCCACTGATTGCATCTATTTACTTTGTCTTCATGTTACTTTGTAATTGTTGTGTTTTTATTATTTTGGTTCAGATGGCTTCTTTGATAACAAGAAAACGTAGGTCTATAATTGTTGTTGATAGTAGTTCGGTCGCCGCTCTTCCGCCCAACGTAGCTCATTCCACCATTAATGCTCCCGCTACAAGGGCTGCTTCTATCAGTACTCCACCAACATATCGATCAAATGTTCTGGTAGTTGATCAATCTTCATCGTTTGGATTAGTTCCTCAAGTTCTCATTAGATGAAGCGCTAGACGAACAAACCGTCGATTAGCGCGGCTCCTGAGATTCCACTCGATACTGTAACCATGACCGGGGATGTAAACCCCTCCCCCCAAGGAGGTGGAAAGCTCCCCTAGAGGTAATAAACTTAAGTTTTCCTCATCATATTCGGCAAATTGATTTTTTTTACAACAACAAAGAAAATGAGGGGGCCCTGTAGACAACTAAAGGATCACATGAACCACTAACACACGCATTCCCGTAGTGTGGGATCATAGTCATCGTTGCTCGCAATCGGCGAAGATTAATAGCTTGTTGGTGCATGACATCGGTGCAATCATTAGCAACCATTGCCCGATGACATCCTCATTTGGAGTGAGGTCAAGCCCGAGACGCAGGCCAAGGTGTTGGACGCGCTCACAGTAAGTTTTAGTCATTCATCTCAACCTTTAATAATTAAAATCTTAATAATGCATAAAGTTGTGAAGGTTTGCATGTTTATGCTTGTATTTTTACATGATTTGGTATAACTTATCTCTTTGGGCCTTAATATTCTCTAATAAATATTATTTAAAATTTCAGGTTAACTTTGAGTTTGACATGAATGATCCAAACATTCATGAATATATCACCGGTACGTGCGTGGATCGATACAGGAATTGGAAGCATGATTTCCATCGATACTTCCAAACGTTTTCTGATGTGGATAGTGCTAAGGCACAACCCCCAATCGAATTGGAGCATAGGCTTGATGAGTGGGTGTGGTTGTGCAATCATTTTCGAACTCCCACATTTCTGGTAAGCATTAACGTTTTATTTAATTAAAATAAACATATTTATTTTTATATATGTAATAATGCATATGTTTAATATATATTTTGAATAATTATATAGAAAAGATCTGAGGCGAACAAGGCGAACCGATGTCAAAAGAAAATTTTACATAACTCTGGTTCATTGCCCTTCTCTTACAGGGTGGAGGAATGACGTCTTGTAAGTGAACTCATACGTTTCATTTCATTATTTTATTTTTAGTCAATACATTCAATTAAATGTTTATATTAGTAGGTTTATTATTTTAACAATGTTTTGTAGGAGGGTTCAAAATTTCCAGAAATCGACATGTTCAAGGATGTTTATGCACTACCTGGCAATGAGGTGGCCGTGAAGTTGCATGTAAGTTTTATTCTTTGCATTTTTTGCATGTTGTCACTTATGTTGTTTTAAAAGTTATTAATTTTTAATAAATTTTTAATCAAGGAAACGATGGTGGAGAGGCGGGATGCCTACATGGAGCTAGTGGTCTCGCAGCATCCTCCGGGAACGTCGTTGGAACAACTCACAATGGACAATCCTGATGCTGGATTACATATCTTGACGGAGACATTGGAATCGTTAGGTCCAAGACCCAGAAAGATTGTTCGGGGGATGGGAAAAGCTAAAGTTCGTGAGGTCAACACCTCATCTTCAGCTTCGCAGTGGTCAGTCGAAATCGTTTCATCATTACAGTCGAAAGTGGAGGAATTACAGAATGAGTATAAATGCTGCCAAAGCGCGTGAGGCGGAGAGGGAGGCCCGGGAAGGGGAACGACAAGCACAAGAGGCAACTAGGTGGAGTATGTTATTAGGGCTCTCCAGCAGTCGGGGATTAATTTGTCGAGCCTCCCGCTACTGTCGACAAACCATCATCAGACACCACATCCCTAAAAATGTACTATTTTTTTTTTAATTTGTTACTAGACAGTATGGTTTAAAATTTTTAATTTGTAATGGATACAGTATGATTTTACATTATTAATTTGTAAAGTTAATAGTATTTAAATAAATTAGCCAAACCTTTCTATGCGTAAGACGATTCAATTAATAAATATTTCAAATTTAATTAAAATAAATATTTGAATTAAAATATTTCAAAATTATTAAACAGAACTTTAAGCGACAAAAATTTTCGTCGCATAAGAATAGATCAAGCGTGTTTGGATCAAGGTAACCTATGTGACAACATTAGAGTTGAATATTGTTGTCGCGTAAAGAATATCTTGTGCGATGAAAGGTTCGTCACCATTGAGTTAAGCCGACAGAGTCTAACGCGACGAAAGGGATCGTCACGATTGTGTTATGCCGACAAAGTTTAATGCGACGAAATGGTATTAATTGCGTAAATATATTTTGCACGAAGAATTATTTTCGTCGCGCTAAGACTTGCGAGACAGAGCTGTGGTGTCGTCGTGCAAAAAGGATTTTGTAGCGATGAAGATTTATTTTCGTCGCGCAAATGCTTGCGAGACAGAGCTGTGGTGACAACCTTTGCGCGACTAATATTTTGTCGCCCAATATTTATGGCGACGAAATGTTATCTATAGCGACAATTTTGACTACGTCCCTCAAGGCCTTTTTTTTGTAGTGCAACTACCATGACCACAATACCATAACCATCGAAACCACCACCATGCTACTATACTACCAACGTTGCCGCCATCTCTACCACTACCACTATCATTGCATAATCACCAAAACCAACACCACCTCACTATTACTACCATAGCTGCCACCATAGCACGCCACTACGACCACCACCATTGCCATTGCCACAACCACCATTGCATGCCACTACCACAACCACCATAGCCACCATTACTACTACTACTACCACCACCCCCACTGCCGTTGCCACCACCATAACAAAATCATCACAACCACCACTACCACAACCAACACCAACTTCACTAGTACCACCCTAACCGTCATCGCTGTCACAACCACTATTACCACCACAACTACCATAGCATAATGACCACAACTACCACCACCTTTACTACTTCCATTGCCACAACCATCATAGCCATTGCAACCATTACTACCACCACAACAACTACCATGACCGCCGCACAACGACCACCATTGTCCATATTCGCAATCACCATCACCACAATCACAATCATTGCCACCATGACCATGCACAATTATAACTACTGCCATCATCAACACTACCTACAATTATTTGTCGGATTTGCATTAATTTTCTTTAGTTACTACCAAGTGTTCGTAAAGTAATGCATTAAAAACAAATGCACCAGCATCAATTTGTAAAATGCATTTTTTTTAACAATTTTGCTTCATTTTCTGCCCTTTTTGCAAAAAATAAAAATACAAGCCTTTATTGTTTCTTCCTTTCATGGCGAAAACATTAAAAAAAAAAAAAAAAAAAAGTGTTGATCCCCAATTAATATATATATATATATATATTTTTTTCTGGAATCAATATAAATGATTAATTGCATAGTCGCATCCAACAGATACCCAAAACTTTAATAATGGAGTAGGTACTATTCATAACCAAAAGTTCTTAATAGGTTCTGAATTCAGAACAATCTAATCAGCACCAAGGAGGGGCTCAACGCTTAGAGGGCATTTGTTTTTTTTTTAAGTGCTTAGAAGTTAACTTATAATTGGAGTTAGAAGTTTTGAACGAGCTTTTGAATGAACTGGTTTGTTTTGCCACCATAACACACCACTACCACCACCACCATTGCCACTGCCACAACCACCATTGCCACTACCACAACCACCATAGCCACCATTACTACTACTACCACCACCCCCACTGTCGTTGCCACCACCATAACAAAATCATCACAACCACCACCACCACAACCAACACCAACTTCACTAGTACCACCCTAACCGTCATCGTTGTCACAACCACTATTACCACCACAACTACCATAGCATAATGACCACAACTACCACCACCTTTACTACTACCATTGCCACAACCATCATAGCCACTGCAACCATCACTACCACCACCACAACTACCATGACCACCGCACAACGACCACCATTGTCCATATTCGCAATCACCATCACCACAATCACAATCATTGCCACCATGACCATGCACAATTATAACTACTGCCATCATCAACACTACCTACAATTATTTGTCGGATTTTTATTAATTTTCTTTAGTTACTACCAAGTGTTCATAAAATAATGCATTAAAAACTAATGCACCTGCATCAATTTGTAAAATGCATTTTTTTAAAACAATTTTGCTTCATTTTCTTCCTTTTTGCAAAAAATAAAAATACAAGCCTTTATTGTTTCTTCCTTTCATGGCGAAAACATTAAAAAAAAAAAAAAAACTAGAAGAAAGAAGTGTTGATCCCCAATATATATATATATATATATTTTCTGGAATCAATATAAATGATTAATTGCATACTCGCATACAACAGATACCCAGAACTTTAATAATGGAGTAACTACTAATCAGAACCAGAAGTTCTTAATAGGTTCTGAATTTAGAACAATCTAATCAGCACCAAGGAGGGGCTCAACACTTAGAGGACATTTTTTTTAAGTGCTTAGAAGTTAATTTATAATTGGAGTTAGAAGTTTTGAACGAGCTTTTGAATGAACTGGTTTGTATTGCTTCTGAATGAGCTGCTGATTAGAAACAATAAAATTAAAAGGTGTTTGTTTTTATGTGTTGAGTGAGATCTGTTTGACAATTTTGCTTCACTAAACAAAATAAATATTGCGCTTAAAATCATACCCAATAATTATCCAAATCTTAGAGAACGTTATAATATATTTTATTACGAATATCGAAAATACAAAGATAATATATATATATATAGGGAGAGTTGAAAAGATAAATAAAAGCTTGGAAAATACAAAGACAAAAAACAAATATGGAAAGAAACGAGATAAGTTTATTGTTGAATAGTCATTGTGAAAGTATTATAACAACAATGCTTGGTGAAGATAATTAAGGTGTGATACGCCTTTGTTTAAGTGTCACATTTCTTATTAAAATTTTTTGACTATATTCATAAGCAAAAACAAACACTCTCTTGGTGCTAACCACTGAGTGCTGAAAAAAAAAACACACTCCCTAAGTGTTGAGGATGTTAAATATGGAGGAGGTGAGGGTAGTGGTAATGCTGATATTCTCAACCCATCTTCATTGAGTGAAAATCATGTTGATGTTCCAAAGCCGTTGCAATCTCCAATAAAAATCTCACAAATCTAATTTCACTTAAAAGTCCAACAGAAGCTTCGAATTTCACTATTAGACATAACATATGCCTGTGGAAGGCAAGTTGAGGTTTTAACAAGATCCCATAACTAATAGAAATAACATATGCCTCTAGGCTAAGAATTAAAATACTACATTAGAATCCCTTTACAATTTAACTCTTTAAACTCACTAATGGGGTACCAACTAATTAGAATTAAAAATTAAAACATATACCAATTTTCGAAACCAAGAATCCCTTGCAAATGAAGACATTGTGGCTCCAACATTTCTTATAAAATGACAAATAATAAGTAACATAAATCAATTATTGCCGAAAATAAAATTTTGCACATTCATTCTACTTATAAATATATACCACCTCCCTTTTTAGAAAAAAAAAAATTTCTACCCACCCATATAGTTACCATTGAATGTGTATCTCCAACGCCTACTTTAAAAATCAAACAATTTGAGTAAAAAAAAATTGTAGGTATATGATTCATCAAGGGCCTCCAACATTCAAAAGAGCCATTGTATCATGTTTATAACAAAATCTCAATGACAAAAGCGTAAAATGTTACCAAAACCTAAATTCGAAGCCAAGTCAGTAAAATTTTATCGCACCGATGATAAACACTCCAAATCAAGAAATCCAATGAAAAAACTTCTCCGAAGGAGATGACCCTTGGAGATGGAGAGCTCCCTAGAGGTAATAAACTTAAGTTTTCCTCATCATATTCGACAAATTGATTTTTTTTTTTTACAACAGCAAAGAAAACGAGGAGGCCCTGTAGACAACTAAAGGATCACATGAACCACTAACACACACATTCCCATAGTGTGGGATCCTAGTCATCGTTGCTCGCAATCGGTGAAGATTAATAGCTTGTTGGTGCAATCATTTGCAGCCATTGCCCGATGACATCCTCATTTGGAGTGAGGTCAAGCCCGAGACGCAGGCCGAGGTGTTGGACGCGCTCACAGTAAGTTTAAGTCATTCATCTCAACCTTTAATAATTAAAATCTTAATAATGCATAAAGTTGTGAAGGTTTTGCATGTTTATGATTGTATTTTTACATGATTTGGTATAACTTTTCTCTTTGGGCCTTAATATTCTCTATTAAATATTATTTAAAATTTCAGGTTAACTTTGAGTTTGACATGAATGATTCAAACATTCATGAATATATCACTGGTACGTGTGTGGATCGATACAGGAATTGGAAGCATGATTTCCATCGATACTTCTAAACATTTTCTGATGTGGATAGTGCTAAGGCACAATCCCCAATCTAACGAGACGAAAGGGATCGTCACGATTGAGTTATACCGACAAAGTTTAATACGACGAAATGGTTAATCGCGTAAATATATTTTGCACGAAGAATTATTTTCGTCGCTCTAAGACTTGCAAGACAGAGCTGTGTTTTCGTCGCGCAAAAAGGATTTTGTAGCGACGAAGATTTATTTTCCTCGCGCAAAGGCTTGCGAGACAAAGTTGTGGCGACAACCTTTGCGCAACTAATATTTTGTCACCCAATGTTTATGGCGACGAAATGTTGTCTATAGCGACAATTTTGACTACGTCCCTAAAGGCATTTTTTTTGTAGTGCAACTACCATGACCACAATACCATAACCATCGAAACCACCACCATGCTACTACCAACGTTGCCGCCATCTCTACCACTACCACTATCATTGCATAATCACCAAAACCAACACCACCTCACTATTACTACCATAATTGCCACCATAGCACGCCACTACGACCACCACCATTGCCACTACCACAACCACCATAGCCATCATTACTACTACTACCACCACCCCCACTACCGTTGCCACCACCATAACAAAATCATCACAACCACCACCACCACAACCAACACCAACTTCACTAGTACCACCCTAACCATCATCGCTTTCACAACCACTATTACCACCACAGCTACCATAGCATAATGACCACAACTACCATCACCTTTACTACTACCATTGACACAACCATCATAGCCACTGCAACCATCACTACCACCACCACAACTACCACTACTACAAATATTAGCTTAGGTAACGCCACTTAGATAGCGCTTTTTTAAAGCGCTATCCAAGTGGGCACTAGGATAGCGCTTATTTGTCTTTAAAAAAACACTACAATAGCGCTTTTAATTTTTTTTTCAGTTAAGCGCTATCTTAGTTATGTCTTAGATAGCGCTTTTAAAAACGCTATGAGAAAAAACGTACCAAAGCTACCATAGCGCATTCGAAACGCTATGCTACTTACATTTAGGATAGCGCTTCGGAAGCGCTATCCTATATATCACTACTAAAGCGCTATAATTAGTCTAGCAATTAAAAAAAAATTTAATTATCACTACTATAGCGCTTATATAGCGCTATCTTATATAGAGCACGTCCACCTCCTAAAATTGTATAAAAGCCATACCCTAACCCCCTAAATGTCTCTCTTTCGTTCTCTTCTCTTCTCTGCTAAACTGCAACTCAGAGTCGCATCTCTCCTTAGTAGCAGAAGTAGAATTAGAGGAACGAACAACAACTTAGAAACCCTAATATCTTCCCCAACCCTAATTTTATCATTCCAATGCCTTCAATCCCAATCACTGATTCAATGATCTTCGAAGAGCAACCCAAAGACAAGAAGAAATCTTCGAAAGACAAGCGCCGCCGCCGCCATGGAGATAACAACATCGACGGACAAGAAGAAGAGCAAGGAGAAGAAGAGCCCCAAAGTGGAGGAACCAAGCAGCGATGACTCTGCGCAGCTGAAGAAGTCGAAGAAATAGAAGAGGAGCACTGAGGAGACTGAGACTGAGACTGAGTTGGTGGGGGACTCTGTCAAGAAGCAGAAGTTGCTGGAGAATGGAGAGGTGGTTGCTGCTCCTGCTGTAAAAGAGGATCCGAATGCGACTTCGAGGTTTAGGATTTCTAAGCCTTTGAGGGAAAAGTTGAAGGCTAATGGGATGAGGCTTTGTTTCCCATTCAAGCTATGACCTTTGATACCATTCTCGATGGGTCTGATTTGGTCGGCAGAGCTCGTACTGGTCAGGTATATTGTACATACATCTGTTTTGTTGCTGTGATGATGAAGATTTCATGTGTGTTTTGTCTGTTTAGTTTGTTTTGTTGATAGTTTCATTTCAAGTTCTAATTTTTATTTCAAATGTTTCTTGAATTGGTTGGATTTGATGGATAAGTATAGGCAATATCTTTGGGGGAAGTAGCTATGGTCTACTCTAGATTAAGTGTGCGTGGGTGGGTGTCACATAAATCCAAATCTCAATTTGTTTTTGTTGCTCGACTGTATGGAGAATTGTGTGTTTGACAATTACAAAGTCACCTTGTGCGTTTGTAAGAGTCCAATACATTTATAAAATTATTTCATATTTTTATGAACTTATGTGATTAGTCGGTTGATGAAACATTCAAATTCAGTGGTTTTGTATATGAGTGACACTTCTCTAGTGTACACTGTCTAAGATATTTGATCCCCTATTTAGCCATAGCATTAGCACTCACTAGATGGGGATGATGTGGTGTTGGTTCATTAACTTGATTTTATCAACCTTCACTTGTATAGGGAAAAACATTGGTCAGGATCAAACTTAGTAAGAGTTGCAACCCAACTTAGATCATTTGTTTGAACTTACCATTGAGTGTTAGTCCTTCCTTCTTGACATCATGCATAATGCATATGAAACATTCTGTGAACACTAAACAAATTAGACTGAAACAGCTCTGCAAAAATTCTAGTGATATACATGGTAAAGTAACATGTACAGTCTTCCCTCAAGACCATTTTGAATGGCGGGGTGGGGGTTGGGGGACAGGAATGTATCAATTAACAGAGAAAAAATGGTATGGAGAAGCAAATATGTACAATTGCTTCTAGCAAAATACCTTAAACGTATATGCTTTTCGGTAGTACAAGACAATCTAAATTGTGTTGTTTCTCCTCCTTTAGACACTATTGCAGGTAAACAAGATTGGGAGGAGTAACTGGTTGCTGCAGTGGACAAGGAACAGTTGTTCCATGTTTGCTTAGTCAGGAATGATATCTTCCTTCTCTGAGAACAATTATTTGGACAACCCTTTTTCAATTGACAAAGGGCACAGCTGCAGTTGCGATGGTAAGGTCTTCGTTCTTTTCCCATGTCGAATGAAGATATGCATCCTTCCTGAACGCATTGAAGTAGTTCCCACCAGCTGCAGCTTCCATTCTTTCTACTTTTCAACTACACTTACTATTATGCAGGTATAAGCAAATGCATGTGTATGTTACTGTTTTTGCTATATATGTTGTGTGTGTGTTAGGAGTTTTTATGAATCCCTTCTGATGTGTGTTCCATTTACATAGGAAGGCATGAGTGTAGAAGTAGATATCCTCAAGTTGGGTGTCACTTTGGGGCACTCCATTAACATGAAGTTAAAGTTCATTATCTTGACTTTATTCAAAGCCTCTTATGGACATTATGCTAAAGAGAAACAAAAATGATAGAGAACTTCTTTACTGTTTTTCCAAGAGTGACTTTAGATTATATTATTACCATTTCAGATACTACTTAGGAAAAAGGGATACAAACAAAACATAGTGGAGAGAAGGAAAGAGGAAGAAGTTGCAAATCTGCATGGGAACAAGAGAAGCAAGAGTTGATGATTTCAGCCCTGGTGAGGTGGTTTGTTTGAATCAACTGATTGTGTCAATCCTTGCACTTGCGTAATGCACATGACACATTCTATGCACACTAGGAGAATTTGACTAAATCAGCCTGCAAAGATTTTATTGATATACATGATGGAAAATATTTTTGTACAGTTTTCCCTATTGACCATTTTGAATCCAGGGAAGTGTATATGTTAACAGAGAAAAAAAATGGTATGGCGGAGCAAATATCTACAAATGCTTTCACTCATCTTTGCCAGTCCAATGAAGTCTCCAATAAATATAACTGTTCAGTAGTATAAAAGTCTCTGTTTTTTTTTGTTTCCCCTCCAGATAATATCTGTGGTGTAGAAGATTGGGAGGACTAATTGGTCGCTGCAATGGACAAGGAGCACTTACTCCATGTTTTATTAGTTGGGAATGATATCCTCCTTCTCTAAGTACAATTGTTTGAACAACCCTGTTTCAATTGATGCAGGGTACAACTGCAATTGCGATGATAGGGGTCTTTGTTCTTTCCCCTTGTCTAAGAAAGATAAGCATCCCTCCTGTACACATTGAAGTAGTACCCCTGCAGCTGCAGCTTCCATGCTCTGTACTTTTCACTCACACTGACTATAATGTAGGTATAAGTAAATGTCTTTTATGTATTTTCATATGTTCTGATATATGTTTTATGTATGCTCGGATCACTTAAGAAGCCCCTGATGTGTACTCTATTTGTATAGGAAATACACCAGAGATCCTAAACACGGAAGTTGGTGTCTTCAAGGAGTCTGTCACTCTATGAGGTACACCGTTAACGCAGTTAAAGTTCGTTCTTTTGATTGTCTTAGTATTTCACAGAATTATAGCCTGTCGTGGTAATTGTGATAACGACTGCAAAGAACTGAAAATAAATAATAGATGACTTTTAACTGATAATCCAAGAATGACTTAAGATTATAGTATTACCAGTTGTTTGCCACAGGAGAAAGGGAGAAAAAAAAAACACAAGGTAGTATGGAAGGATCTTTTATTTTATTCAAGAGTTGGTTATAATTAAAATAATGTGAATTGCACTTTTACTTGGGAGAAATAAAGGGAAAGAGGAAGAAGTTGGAATTCTACATAAAGAGAAGAGAAGCGAGAGTAGTTTACTATGGATTTCCTTGTTCTTTTACTTGGTTGAATAACGAGTGTGGATCACTAGGGTTGCCTGTTCTTGCCAACTGCTTATATCTCACTTCATATTCAGATATTTATACCGATTCCCGTACTCTAGCTCAAACCATCCAAAATTTTAAGTTTGGGTATTGACATGCAATGAATACACTTGTACCGAGTTCGTTTGATGATTGAAATTTATTATGAATTATATTGAGTACATTTGTACTAAGTTCCTTTGGTGATTATTGTAAGAAATCCATTAACTGAGTTTATGATTTGAGTTTGGATTGGTTACTTCATAATAATGACGTTCGGTGTCAGTATTTACTGTTATCCATTTATAGACTATTCATAACCTATATACTTGAATTAATCAGGATTCAAAGCTTATGTGGAGGTGCTCTGTCTATATCAAAGGCTCAACAACCTTTTGCACTA
This sequence comes from Berberis thunbergii, assembly GCA_003290165.1. Classification (NCBI taxonomy): domain Eukaryota; kingdom Viridiplantae; phylum Streptophyta; class Magnoliopsida; order Ranunculales; family Berberidaceae; genus Berberis; species Berberis thunbergii. The sequence goes on from QNQO01010437.1 coordinate 60,019, forward strand.
GTAGGTAGTTCTTACAATATTTTGACATAAATGTTAAATTCATAGAGATTTTTTTGTTTATCAGAAAGCCGTTCATCTTTAAATCATGACATATAAATTGCATAAGGTTGAAAGACTACAATTTCTTTGAACAAACGATTATTCTGAAAGTTTTTGTTTAAATGAGTGATGCACATTATAATTTTCTTCATGGAACTTCTTGTGTTTGACAATATACATACCATTTATTGTCACCTATTCACTACTAGTTGAATCAAATAAACCTACTAACACTCCCTTGAAATTTGCATATGAAGCTTAGGATTGTGGCATTGTGTATCTTGATCATTCCTATCTGGAGGCATAAAAAATATGGCATGGGCCAAGCACCTATGATCTGAAATCTTGGTATCATAAACATGTACACACTACACACACACAATCTATTGGCACTACTTTATCTAATTAGTATTTCTTTTCTTTAATCTATTGGCATATCTCTTCTAGGTTTCTTAAATCTGATAAGAAAATAGCCGATCTTGTTGGTAACGAGAAAATGAAGGCTAGTACTAATGTCAGACATATTGTTCTTCCCTGCTCTAGTGCAGCCATATCAAAACTTATCCCTGATATCATTCATTGTTATAGCAGGTTTGTTATTTTGGATTGTTCTTTTTTATTGATTTGAATCCCCCAGCACACACACACACAAACCTATGTTTTCATATTTGAAAGTAAATTGCCAGACCTTCGCATACTTGACATGCTAATGGTGTATTATTTCTGGTCTTAATTAATTTTATAAACAATATCTTTTGCATCATTTGTATAATCTTTGGTGACCTAATGGTGTATTATTTCTGGTCTTAATTTTATAAAGTGGTGGGCGAACAATTATTTTCACAGAAACAAAAGATCTGCTTCTGTGCTTTCGGGCCTATTGCCTGGTGCACGTGCTTTACATGGAGATATACAACAGGCAACACGTGAAGTAAGTTTACTAGCTACATGGTAGTATGCCCCTTTTTTGTTATTCCTTAAATTTGGTTGCAAAGTTTGCACTTCGATTAAGATCTTCAAAATATGTACTTCCAATTCTGAGAAAGTTCTCTTTCTTTGTTACACTTTTTTTTTCGAAAGGCAAGCGTGCCGCCGGTGTTACTTGCTCCTTTTGGATTGTGTTCTTATTTTATTTAAACACATGTAGCACTCAATCTTTTTCTTCTTAATAATTGGGTGATTCTTTGTAGGTCACACTTTCTGGGTTTAGGTCTGGAAAGTTCATGACATTGGTGGCCACAAATTTGGCAGCTAGGGGTTTGGACATCAATGATGTGCAGTTGATCATTCGGTGTGTACGATCCTGTTATATATTGACTGGTAGATGGGATTTGAGAAACAACTAGGGGTCCCGTTACCTGCTGCACTTTGTATGAATGCTTAAATTATATTTTGAATGAATGAGAAACAATTAGTTATCATGTTGTATCTTTATTGATTGATTGAACGTTGTCATTATTATATTAAATATTATATTTAGCCCAGAAAATCGGTATCGGAAAAATAGAAAAAACAAATCAAATAACTTAGATAGCGCTCAAATAAGCGCTATCTAAGTTTAACATATATACTACAATACGCTTCTTTTTGCGCTATCTAAGAACAATCTAATTACTTCCATAGCGCTTATTTACGCGCTATCTTAGCAGATAAACAAATCTAATTTAAAAAATTCATTTAAATTAAATAGCGCTTTTAAGCGCTATGGTAGTTAATAAAAAAAATTCACCGAAATTAAATAGCGCTTTCTAAAGCGCTATTGAAGCTAATTAAAAAAAATCAACAAAATTAAATAGCGCTCATCAAAGCGCTATTCAAGCTAATTTAAAAAAAAAATTAGCGCTTACATAGCGCTTTCTAAGGCGCTATTGAAGTTAATTAAAAAAAATCAATGCTTAGATAGCGCCTTGCATAGCGCCTTTTTTAGCGCTATCTAAGCTACCGCGCTATGGTAGCTTAGATAGCGCTAAAAAGTGCTATCTAAGCCTATTTTTAAGCGCTATGCAAGCCTATATTGTAGTAGTGTACCATGACAGCCGCACAACGACCACCATTGTCCATATTCGCAATCACCATCACCACAATCAGAATCATTGCCACCATGACCATGCACAATTATAACTACTGCCATCATCAACACTACCTACAATTATTTGTCAGATTTGCATTAATTTTCTTTAGTTACTACCAAGTGTTCGTAAAGTAATGCATTAAAACTAATGCACCTGCATCAATTTGTAAAATGCATTTTTTTTTTAACAATTTTGCTTCATTTTCTCCCCTTTTTGCAAAAAATAAAAATACAGCCTTTATTGTTTCTTCCTTTCATTGCGAAAACATTAAAAAAAAAAATTAGAAGAAAGAAGTGTTGATCCCCAATTAATATATATATATATATATTTTTTTTTCTGGAATCAATAAAATGATTAATTGCATAGTCGCATCCAACAAATACCCATTACTTTAATAATGGAGTAACTACTAATCAGAACCAAAAGTTCTTAATAGGTTCTGAATTCAGAACAATCTAATCAGCACCAAGGAGGGGCTCAACACTTAGAGGGCATTTGTTTTTTTTTAAGTGCTTAGAAGTTAACTTATAATTGGAGTTAGAAGTTTGAACGTGCTTCGAATGAACTGGTTTGTTTTGCTTCTGAATGAACTGCTGATTAGAAACAATAAAATTAAAAAGTGTTTGTTTTATGTGTTGAGTGAGATCTGTTTGACAATTTTGCCCCACTAAACAAAATAAATATTGTGCTTAAAATCATACCCAATAATTATCCAAATTCTAGATAATATTATAATATCTTTATTACAAGAATATCGAAAATACAAAAATTAATATATATATATATATATAGGGAGAGTTGAAAAGATAAATAAAAGCTTGGAAATACAAAGGCAAAAATAAATATGGAAAGAAACGAGATAAGTTTATTATTGAAAAGTCATTGTGAGGTAGGTAGAACAACAATGCTTGGTGAAAGATAATGATGAAGGTGTGACACGCCCTTGTTTAGGTGTCACATTTTTTATTAAATTATTTTGACTCTATTCATAAGCAAAAACAAACACTCTCTTAGTGCTAACCACTTAGTGATAAAAAAAAAAAACACTCCCCAAGTGTTGAGGATGTTAAATATGGAGGAGGTGAGGGTAGTGGTAATGCTTGATATTCTCAACCCATCTTCATTGAGTGAAAATCATGTGATGTTCCAAAGCCGTCGCAATCTCCAATAAAAACCTCACAAATCTCATTTCACTTAAAAGTCCAACAGAAGCTTCAAATTTCACTATTAGACATAACATATGCCTATGGAAGGCAAGTTGAGGTTTTAACAAGATCCCATACCTAATAGAAATTAACATAATGCCTCTAGGCTAAGAATTAAAATACTAACCTTAGAATCCCTTTACAATTTAACTCTTTTAAACTCACTAATGGGGGGGTACCAACAAATTAGCTAGGATTCATCCATAATATAAAAGCAAAGCCCCAACATAATTATAAAGCAAAAGCAAGAAACTAGCTTTGCTTTAGAATTTTATCACTTCTCTGTTCACGGCATAGATTGCCTAGAAAACTTATTGATTACTTCCTTAAATGAGAATATGAAATCCATTTCCTAATTTAAGAAAAAAATGAAAACATATACCAATTTTCGAAACCAAGAATCCCTTGCAAATGAAGACATTGTGGCTCCAACATTTCTTATAAAATGAAAATAATAAGTAACATAATCCAATTATTGCCGAAAATAAAATTTTGCACATTCATTCTACTCTATAAATATATACCACCTCCCTTTTTAGAAAAAAAAAATTTCTACCCACCCATATAGTTACCATTGAACGTTGTATCTCCAACGGCCTACTTTAAAAATCAAACAATTTGAGTAAAAAAAATTATTGTAGGTATATGATTCATGAAGGCCTCCAACATTCAAAAGAGCCATTGTATCATGTTTATAACAAGATCTCAATGACAAAAGCGTAAAAAGTTACCAAACCTTAAATTTGAAGCCAAGTCAGTCAGTAAAATTTTTATCGCACGATGATAGACACTCAAAGCAAGAAATCCAACGAAAAAATTCTCCGAGGAGATGACCCTTGCATCTTTTGCAAGGGTCAAACTTTGACATTGATGGATCCAATTTTTGGGCCCAAATATAATTTCAGCCCACCCAATTGTTCAAGAGAGAAAACTATCCTGTACTACATATCATAGTAATCAACTCCCGCTTACCAAATCGGAGAGAGAGAGAGAAGAGAGATTCGAATTACTGGACTTTCCTGGATCAGATATCTTTCTGGTGAGAACCTTTCTCCATCTCACTCTATTGATCTTGGGTAGGTTTTAGTTTCCTGATTATTTGTCCCTGAAATCTTCCTTTTCGGACCCAAAAGTTCATCTGTTAATTGGTGTGATAGGATGCAATGGGGTTTCTGGTGACGACTCTAATTTTCATTTCAGCTGCATTGTGGCATCTCTGTTGGCTTTAGTTGGTTTTAACAGAGGGGTCTTCTGCAAATGTGTATGTGTCTTTATCTATCAATTTGGTCTGTTTTTCATCAATTTTGATTGCTTATAATTGTGGAAAGAGTTTTAGTTCATTTTCATTTATTGTGATTGTGAAATGTGTAACTTGATTTGAGTTTAATCAATTATGCAAACCATATTTAGTGATGTCAAATTTTCATTGTTTATTTTGCAAATTACAATTCATTTGTCATCTTTATAAGCTAGTAAGGTGTAAAATTGTGACCTTCATTTGGAGAATCATCACTTCCGCTTTGCCGCAGATTAGTTTATGTCACTGAAATCTTTTACAGTTCAAGTTGCTGAAAAGTTTTATCTGGATGAAATTGCTTTTGCAATCTCAAAAGATTTACTTTTGGTTTACATTTTATCGTTTTCTTTGCAATGAGTTTGTGGTGGAAGGAAGACCAGATACCGTGAATTGAGACGAGGCTAAAAGGACGAGGATAAAATTTGGCATTGATGCTTTATCCCAACATATTGGTCTATCTTCATCTATTTTTATCAACATAGCTTGTTGAATCAATATGCTGTTACTTGAAAAAATCGATTTACTGCTTCCCTTTAATCGAACTATTGTAAGTGGCTTTCATGGTGCTTATGCGGCGTTTGTTTGTAGCATACATCTGAATAAACGTTGTTGACAATATGAAAACTTATCTGACTATTTTTGCATTGCTAGCCTATTTTTATATTATTGATTTGATGATAAGAGGGATTGGTTAATGTTCAGTAGTGAACTATCTCTTATGTGACCAGAAGATCATTAATGTTAGTTACACCAATCTCATATTGACATGTCTATTTAAATTTTTATTACTTCTATTTTTTTTATAATGTCATCACTCATTAGTTAATTTCCTACATTGGTATTTTGTACTTTCAAGTTTCAACTGGAAATAAGTAAATCTTTTGTGATATGCAGGTTACACCTGACTTTGGTTATGACAGCAACGGTTTGCTGCTGGATGATGTGAGTTTTTCCTTAGTCACAGTTGTATCTTTTGAGCAAATGAGATCATTTTCTGTACATCTGATTAATCCTAGTTTTACTTGATAACTTTATGTTTGATTACTTTTTTTCATCATTATGTAGACTAACTATACCTATTATAATAACAGTACCAGCGAATAAGGAATCATGTCTATTAAAATTCATATCAAAAGTTTTGCACGCAAAATGTAATATTGAATAGCACACGCCATCACCTAGATCAGCAATGACAGAAGGGAACCACCTATGTATTCAGTGTAATAGTTTAAAATCTTATAGAGCCTCTAAGGTTCTATTTTGTTCTTCATT